>PVJA010012341.1:0-52289 GCA_004027025.1 Myocastor coypus
AAAAAAAAAAAAAAAAAAAAAAAAAAAAAAAAAAAAAAAAAAAAAAAAAGACAGATTAATGTGAAGGCCCTGAGCTCAATCCCCAGCATCTAAATAGTATTAATGCAATTTTCTTCCTCAGAGGCTCACCAATTGTGATGGTTAGGTTTGCCTGTCAAATAGATGAGCTTGAGAGATATCTAAAGATTAGCAAAGCATGCTTCTGGGTGTATCTGAATACATCATGGTTTTATGATCATGGAGACACTACCTGGTCTCTGGCCTCTTCCTTTCCATCTCTTCCCCTGTTGGGATGAGAGGACAGCTTTCCTCCTGCATGTGATCATTCATGCATACCATCATATTTCTGCCTGACTGTGGGCTGAATCTGAGCCAAAATAAACATTTACTCCTGCACACCACAGATGCCAAGTGCTTTGCCCCAGCAGCAGAAAAGCAGACCAGTCCAGCAGTTATTTGTACTCTTGCTGAGAATGTTTTGTGAATTCCAGAATTAGGCATTTCCATGCTAGAGAAAAAGATGAGCTTTCGTCTTTTTTATGTATTTGGTGTAGGGTCTCATTATAGAGGTTGGAGTCATAGTGATCCTCCTGTTTCCAGCCTTCCCAGTTCTGGGATTACAGGCACATACTAAAATATCCAGTCTTAGTGGCCAGCTCAGCATGTCCAGCAGTGGGGCTGGCATAGCTGGTCCCTGTATTTGCCTAAGCAAAGACTTAGTCCTATGAACTATCTCACTGGCCCTGCTTTTATCTTTTTATTACAAGCATGAATAGATAAGCTCAGGGATTGTGCATGTTTGTGTTTGTATGTGTGTGTGTGTATGTGTAATAAAATGAACATACAGGATACTGGCTTCTGTCTCAGTTACTCTTCTCTCACTGCTGGACAAATATCTGACACTCAGAATTAAGGAAGTAAATGTTTATTTAGCTCACAGCTTATGGAGGTTTCAGTCTACACTCAGCTGGCTCCAAGGCAGACTGGCACATGGCAGAGGGCAGCAGTTCATGACAGTAGAAAGCAGCAAATTAGCAAGAGCAAAAGGGCAGGAGCAGTGGCAGCAATTGGCTGCAGAGAGCAAGTGTGTCTCCCTTAAGTTGTATTCAGGCTATCCACCCCTGGCTGGGAGTAGTACTCACACCCATAATCCCAGCAGCACTCACACCCCTAATCTCATAACTCAGTGGATTATAAATTAATCACAAACTCTGGAAGTCCACCCTATATCTGCATGAGGCTTTGGAGGTACAACTAGACACAAACCATAACATTCTGCCCCTGGACTCCCAAAGTCTCACACACATCCCTTTGTGCAAAAGGCATTTTAATCCATCTTGTCAAAGTCCCAATAGTTTTGGCATTGCTGAAAAGTACACATCACAAGTTTCTTCCAAGATCTAAGGCAAACTTAGTACGAACCCCTATACAAATGAAAAGTTAAATATTTCTAACATTCAGTGGCACAAAATAAACATTATCATTTCAAAAAGTACACACAGCAGGATACCAAGCATGGGGACCAACACAAGTCAAGAATCCAGCAGGGCAAACATTAATCCTATAGTTCCAAGGTGAATCAGTGTTGTGAAGCAATCTGTGATGAATTGTGAGCTCCAGAGGCCTATCACACTCTTGGTAGCTCCCACAGCTTCTCTCTTAGGCCCGCTTTGTTCTCTTCTTGGAGTTTCCCTTAGATGATCCATGCTCCTGGCTTTTTCAGACTTCTAAAGTTTTCAAGAATAGGCTTTTCACTCTTAGTTTTACACACTGCCCTCTCAGGGTCACACTGCTTGGTCTCCCAGGCCTTTTGAGATCAAGCTGGAAGACTTCTTAACCTCAGAACTCTTGCATTCTGCCTGTGACTAACACCACTGTCACATAGATGATGCCAAGGTCTGCTGCCAGCTGGAGCAGTAGCCAGAATTCTTTCTTTCTTGGAGGTGGGGGTGGAGTGCCTGAATGGCTCAGTATTCTGAACCTGATTCCAAGGAATAAATTCTCCATGCTGGTGCCATTTTGGAACCTGTTGAGGGTGCTGCCACCATTATGGAACATGAGGCTCTAAAGTTTTTTCCCCAAGGCAAAGTCCCTGACATTCGTGATTTTGAGGTTACAAAGGCTGGAGAATTGCTCCCTCATGTGATGCCCTCAGGCCATCCTTTCCAATCTTTTGTTCCTTCTTGGCAATGGAGATCCTCTCGGCTCTGTCTTTGCATTCTACAGCTTTATTGGAATTTCCTTTCTGGCCAAACTCGCAACATTTTCAATCATCCTGCTGGGCTCTTTGCTCTTGATTCACAACATTAATCTGACTAAAAGCCTTCAACAATAGTCATGCCACTGCCTCAATACTTGACTGCTTTGAAATTACTTTTGAAAGATTAGTCTAGTATGCTTATTCTCAGACTCAGGTAAAGTCTCTGGACATGAGCAAAATGCAAATAAATTTTCTGCTAAACAAAAACACATTATCTAGAGTCTAACAACCAATGTAGTACTTCTTCCAAGAAGAAACCTCCCCGGCTTAGTCTTTACAGGCAGGGTTTCTATAAGTCTTCTGCTCTTCTGAGTTCTGACCAGAATCTCCCACATAGAACAAAGCTCTTCCAGCACTTCTCTTGTAGATGACATCGCTGAACCTTTCCTTTCTCTTCCCATACGCCATTCCCAAAAGCTTATAATCCACATGGTCTGGCTTAACCATAGCAACAACTCCACTTCTTTGGTACCAAATTCTCTCTCAGATATTCTTCTCTCACTGCTGGGACAAATACCTGACACCCAGAGTTAAAGAAGAAAAGTTTTATTTAGCTCACAGCTTGTGGAGGTTTCCATCCACACTCAGTCAGCTCCAAGGCAGACTGGCACATGGTGGAGGGCTGCAGCTCATGACAGTGGAAAATGGCAAAGCAGCAAATGCAAAAGGGCAGGAGCAGTAGCAACAATTGGCTACAGAGAGCAAGCCTGTCTCCCTCAAGCTGCATTCAGGCTATCTGGAGCAGGCCAATGTGGCACTCACACCAATAATCCCAGTGGATCATGAGCTAATCGCAAACTCTAGAAGCCTGCCCCATGACTACATGAGGCTTTCGAAGGACAACTAGACACAAATCATAACAGCTTTTTTTAATATCAAAATGACATTAAAAGACTTCTTATGAGTAAATATTTCTGACTTAGTGTTCTTCTTTAGGAAGATACTACTTCACAGAGTTAACTGCAGTCAACATTGGTAGAAAAAAAGGTTACAGTGGACATTTTGCTATTCAAACTAGGAGTATTAGCATCTCATTTTGAAGCCCATTTTTTTTTTTTTGTATTTAGTACAGGGTTTACAGGGTCTTACTACATAGGTCAGACTTGTAGTGATTTGCCTGTGTTTAGCCTCTCAAGAGCTGGGATTACAAGTATGCACTACGACACTCAGTCTCAGTTGCTGTCTCAGTGCACCCAGGGGGTCGGGCCAGCACAGCACACTGGGGGTCAAACCCGGCCCGTGTCTGCCTAATCAGGCACTTTAATCTGCTGAGCTATTTGCCTGACCCTGAAGGTAAATTTAAAAAGAACGTACACAAAAATATTCCATGATTATAATAAAAGATGTAAAGAACTTTTATATCACTCAATCAAAATGTGATATGGTTTGTATTATATCAGTACATACAAAGGGTCAAGAACAATTAAAATATTATTTTAGCTCAATGCTTAAGAATTTCAACAATAAGCATGCACTGAAAAAAAAAAAAAAAAAAAAAAAAAAAAAAAAAAAAAAAAAAAAAAAAAAAAAAAGGACCCCAGAGAAACATAGTGACTTACAATTATCTTTTTTATTCAACATGTGCTCTGGTATCTTGGGAACTCCAGTATCTGGGGCAAAATTCTCATAGCTGAGCTAATTACTTTAATAAGATCTTCCTTATTTAAAAATAAATCTAAAATGCTGATGCCAGAAGTGGACCTGGTGACAGATACTGATTCTTTCCACAGGTTTCCTCATGGGGGTTGCATGCTTGGTTCCTGCTCTCTTCTTTCAAATGTACATGATTCAAAGCTTGTTTTCCATGGGGCTGCTGTGGCCTTTTCATATCCTTGCGCCCCACACCTCTGGTTTTCTCTGCTGCCAGTGTTTACCTCTGTGTGTTAAGAGAGCCATACGCTTCTTCAGTTCTCTGCTCCTCCTATTTTCACCTCCTACCCTTCTCACTACCTTCAACATTAACTGATCTCTGTTCCACACCAAGCATCATAACATGTTTTAGGGTACAGGAAGAGGGTATAATTCTTGCACCCAAAAAACTTGAACGTAGTGCAAGTTTTTAGAGTTAATATAACAAACTTATTTGTGATTAAGTTTTATGAGCGATAAAGTCTTATTCTATATAGCATCTAAATTTATCAAAACTTTAAAAAGCTAAATAACCTAAAAGCTTCAGCCACTGGGTCATGGTAAGTGAAGAACAATTTTCTCCCTGTGGGAAGTGTCACTGATGTACCACGTTAGCTCTGCCTCCATATCAGAGCCCATTTGGGAAACAAGAACAGACAGCATCCTTAGGTGGCCTTACATCATGTTGGCCTGTTAGGATATTATAATTTATTTCCTTGTATTTACAGCCCCAATCTTGATTTTATATGTTTGATTTACCTTGCCTTCTCAAATGGAGAATTCATAGGAATACTTAAGACCTGTGTGGAGTTAAGATAAGCTTATTTGAACAGGATTTATAGTCCAATCAAGTGCTCTTTTCTTCAATGTAAAGAAGAAAGGAGCACCAAACATCGTGAAGTGGGGTTGTGGCAGGCTGCAGTCCTGATGGTGTGTAGTGCCAGGCAGGATTGTCACAAACTGTCAGAGTTCCCTGCTGGGGGTCCACAGCGGTGTGGGCAATATCCTTAACATTTCTTTGGGGAGATAGACATTTACTGTGCGCCATGAGCCAAAAAATGTATTTGGCGGATCATCTGCAACAATTTCCAAGCTCAGAAAAACAAATATAATTAAACCAAACTAGAACCCATCAAGTCTACAAAGCAGCCACCACAGATCTGAGCTGCTCCTTTTCTGTATAGCGGTATAAAGTAAGAAGCAAACTATATAATAGAAGATTGTCTGAGTCTTGCAGTTACTGGATTTTTCAGTACAAAACTGTCTTCTGAAGCAACGCTGCTGAAGGTGTTGCCAGCTCACTGTTAGCAGCCCAGCCTTCAGCATGCCAGACTATTGTGGCAGATAGCACTCGCCACAAATAGCATCGACTTTCTTTCACATTGCCACAAGAATCCCAATCTTATTTGGAACAAAAATACAGCCAGTGAAACTTTTCCTCCAGATTCCTTTGCAGTGAGGGGTGACCGGGGCCCAGAGCTAATGTATGAGACACACTGCACAGAATCCACATAGACTAAGTCACCCCTGAGGAAGAACTAGCACGCACATGCAGTGAACCCATGCCGCTCGTGGTGCTGCTGAAACTCTGAGTTGCCTTCCTGGAAACGAAGCCTAAGGTACTCAATCTGAATTTCTGGTACTTGTGGAGGAAGTCAGACCATAGACAACACTCTTGTGAGGTTATATCTTATTTTTGGCATGAGAAACACTTTTCTGAGACTTCAAAGGCCTCAAGACCTCAAAATGTAAAACTCCTAGAAGAAAACAGAATCCTTGACAAGTTTTACATGTGATACCACAAGCATGGGTAACAAGGAAAAACTGTATTGGTGGGATTAAAAGGCTTGTGTACAGTAAGAAAAAAAGCAATAAAATGACAAAGGTGGTACAAGCAGGTTCAGAGGCTAGGCGTTCGATCCTTGGGACTGCTATACTGGCTCCACCCTAGGGTGCACTGAGATGGCAATTGAGACTGAGCGTGGCGGAGCCTGCCTGTAATCCCAGCTCTTGGGAGGCTGTAAATAGGTGGATTACTACAAGTCTGATCTAGTTGTGAGACCCTGAACACCCTGTAGACCCTTCCCTAAGATGCAAAAAAGAAAAAAATGACCCAAAGAACATATTTGCTAACCACATATCCGATAAGAATTTAATGTCTAAAATGTATAAGGAACTTTAACATTTTGATAATAAAATATCACCTGGTTAAAAGATGTTTGAATGAGTCAAGCAGATATTTTTCCAAAGAAGACATACAAATGGGTACAGAAAAAGTACTTAGCATTGTGAACCACTGCGGAAATTTAAATCAAAATCACTATTATCTATCATTTGAATATTCAGGTTTGATTATTAGCAAATTCAAATTAAGTTTTGGTTAAGATATGGAGAAAAGGGAGCCCTTGCACCAAGGGGATATGTAAATCGGTGCAAGTACTATGGAAACAGTTTGGAGATTCCCATCAAAAGAATCAAATGCCACATCAGTCACACTTCTGGGCATACTATATTCTAAGGAAATGAGATTGGTACCTATCTTAGACAGTTGTGTTGTCACGTTCATAATATTGTTCACAATAGGTAAGATCTGAGAAAACAAAGTATCCACAAATGGTTGAATAAAGAATATTATATATGCAAACATACGACGTAATATTACTGAGTCTTAATAAAGAGGGAATCCTGCCACTTGTAACTATATAGAAAAACAGGAAAGGCATTATACCAAGTAAAGTACCAAGCCAGGCATAGAAAGACAAATATTTCATTATCTCATTTATATATGTAATCTACAAATACGAAATTCATATAGTAGAAGAAAATAGTAGAATAGTGGCTATTGGGAAAGAATTTGGGGAGGGGAAAATGGGGAGATGTTGGTCACAGTATAAAGCTTCAAATATGTCAAATAAGTAAGTTCTTGAGAACTTATGTATAGCATGGGTTTTGTAACATTGTATTACATACTCTCAAAATTTGCTAATAGAGAATTTTTGTGTTCTTTCCACACACATACAAAGTAACTATGTGAAGAGATGGATGTACTAGTTTAATTGTAGTAAGCTCATTATGTATATATGTATCAAAATATCACACTCTATATGTTCAGTAAGCGGAATTTCTTTTTTTTTTTAATCTGCTTCTTTATTTATTTATTTATTTATTGTTTCAGAACCTTTGTTTGTTTATTCACTCATTTTCATGGCCGGCTCAGCCCGCCCCAAGGGCAGGGCTGGCGCAGCATGTGGTGCCGGGGATTGAACCTCGGTCCCCGAAGCCGCCCAAGCTTCCCCAAGCAGGCGCTTTAGACCACTGAGCCATCCCGCTGGGCCCCAGTAAGCGTAATTTCAATAAAAAATAAAACAACAAATCACAAGCCATGAGCGCTTTAATTTCCAAGTTCATGGTGCATACACCTTGTGTCCTGGGATGTGCTAACTGACAAAGGCTCATGCAGGCTGCCAATGGGGATTGAGGAAAGAAGTTATATTCCAAAGGAGCAAAAGCAATAAACAAAACAAACAAACAAAAACAGTGAGGGGTTTGGCAATTAATATCCACCTAGTGTGATGAATTACACAGTATTTCATGAAATAAAGCATCTTCCATTTAATAGATTCCTTTCATGCACTAGGATATTATAGAAATGAGGTTTAGATCCTCATGGCACTTTACATTGCATATATTTTGGTATCTATTTTTAAGAAATAATGAGGCAAAGCAACTTACTTGAGATCACATAGCTAATAAGTGGAAGAGCTAAGGTGTAAGCCCTCCATTTGATGCCAAAGTTGATGCACTTTAAACCATTTTTCGTGAGATTATTATTTTCCTATTAAGCTTGCAGTCAGCCTTTCCATTTAAATTAGGAGAAAGGAACTGCTCAGAAATACTTCATTAATGGTCTCACAGCCAATATATTTTGGTTTCAAATGCATAATTCTTATACTAATATTCAGGCTTCCAGAGTTTTCCAGGATGCTCCTCCTTCCCCATATTTATGAAGTACTTAATAGGTGCGTGGTACTTTATGTGTTACCCCACTTTATAGATCAGGAGCTCAACCTTGGAGAGGAAGTAATTATTCAAGGTCATTGGAGAAGTAAATGAGTGGCTGGGGATCTGACCTCGGGCGGGCTGGCACTTGAGCCTATCTCACCCTTCTGTGCCCCTCAGATTCTGTGAAGCACTCTGAGATAATGTGCAGAAGGATGGCACCACAGCAAGTATGAGGGAACAGGGGAGAAAGGATTTTCAGAGATTATCTCAAAAGTAAAAGATAGTCGTTTTTCCTTTTTTTTTTTTTTTTTTAGAATTTATTTTATTTTATTTTGTTTCAGAACTTTTGTTTGTTTGTTTATTTATTTTTATGGCGGCTCAGCCTGCCCTGAGGGCAGAGCTGGCACAGCATGTGGTGCCGGGGATCTAACCGCGGTCCCTGCATCCGCCTGCAGGCGCTTTAGACCACTGAGCCATCCTGCCAGGCCCCATTAAAAGATAGTCTTGAGAACTCTGTTTCTATTGGGCCAAGAAGGAAGATGGTAGCTATTACCTCAAGGTCAAATACAGCACTGCACATATGAGGATACTAAAGACAGAGCAATGAAATTGATGTCCATGTCCTGGATGTAAACTACTCATTTACTCTATAGAAACGAAAGGGAGAGGAGGACACAACACACTGAGAAACTGAATGTTATCATCCTTAATAACCCAGCTTGGAAATTAATGAGCTGTAGGAATGGAAAAACTCATTTTGCTTTGGCTCTGGCACAAAACTGATGGAATTCTCCACTAATGCATTGTGGAGCTTTGTAATTGTTCCTCTAAGTGGTCAATAGTTTTAATTCATATGTAATAAGTGATTTTAATCAATCTGGGCAACTGTTTGCACAGGTTTTTTTCTCCTTGCACAAGCCGCAACATGAGTGACATTTTAAACAGCCTATTATCTGAGTTTTCAAAGGTAAATGCGTATATTTAAGAAAACAATTCTTGAGGTTTGTTTTCCCACAGAATGGAAGGCAAGTCCTCTCCACTCACCAGTGACTTGTCTGTCTAATTTTGATTCTTGTTTAGAAAAACTTCTTGGTGTCAACTAGCCGTTGCTGTTTATGTCATTGACAATTTTATGTGGATTTGGAGGACACCAGCGACTATTCTATGGTAGTGCTAACCATACTAGTTGCAGAAAATGCTACTTCATTTTTAGTGGAATTTTAAAACATTTTAGCCATGTTCAATGATGTCATACTGGTAGGCCTGCAGTCTAAACTGGGATAAATTGGAATGCACTGTTTCTTGGTTTGGTTGTTCGTTTGCTGAGACAGGATCTTAATGACAGTTCAGACTGAGCTTGAACTTGCTACTTAACCCAGGCTGGGCACAAATTTATATGATCCTTCTTCCCCTTAAGTGCTATAATTTCAGACTTGTACCACCATTCCTGTCATACTTTAAATAAAACCATAATAAAATTTTTGTGTGCCTTATCTGCATGTAAATGAAGTAACTTGTCAGTTGAGTGGACTGGTTTACCAGGTAACAGATAACACAATTTTCAAGTAGTTAATGCCTCTTCAGGTGAAGTACAATTAATTGGTTCTGGTCTCCTCCCCTTTCCATTTTTAAATGGAGGAAGAAGAGATGCCTCTTTATAGCCATTTTAGTTTACACTATGGCCTGTGAGCCCAGTAGATGTTTCGCTAATTTGGATTTACCTTGTGGACTTTCTGAGGCTATGACAGATCTGATGAAAATTTTGTCTTGCTTTTCTTAATTTAAAAAATTTTTTTTATTTATTATTTTTTTTCTTGTTTCAGAACCTTTATTTGTTTATTCACTCTTTTATTTTATTTTATTTTATTTTATTTTTTTATGGCAGGCTCAGCCCGTCCCGAGGGCAGGACTGGCGCATCATGTGGTGCCGGGGATCGAACCGCTGTCCCTGAAGCCGCCCAAGCTTTCCCAAGCAGGGGCTTTAGACCACTGAACCATCCCACCGGCCCCTGTCTTGCTTTCAAAAATTCAATTGTGCAGTAAAGTAATCCTGCATTTTGGGTTTCACTTATCAAACCATGATGCAGTTTTGTTGTATTGATGACAACAATAATTTCCAAGAGCCCAGAAATTACAATGAGCAAGAATATTCTAAGTATTTCTACATACATTATTTATACTAATTATTATACACACAAATATATTTTCAAGTCTATAATTATAATAGACAGATTATATATCATTATCAATTTTATCACATATTTAATTTCTATCTAATTCTAATATAGCTGTGCCTTGATTTAATAAAAAGCAAGCAGTCAAAAAGTAATTTATATGCTTTAAGTTTTATGGAGAATTTTGATATTTTCCATATAGAAAATATCAAAAGTCCTCTCTTGTCATTGAAGTTAACATGCATAGCCTGCTGTATTTTATCAAGAACTGTTCACTGTGTTGGAACATGTGGCTTTAATAATGCATGCAGTAAGTATCTGCTAGGTGAGCACTTTGGGTGTCTGCAGCATTAGAGCGGGATATGTAAATTTCTGGCCCTTACTAGACAGACACATTTTCTGGGGCAGACACGCTTTCTGGGGCAGACCTGATTTCTGGGGCAGACACACTTTCTGGTCCCTTATATTATTCTCACTTTCCCCACTCTGTTCTACAGATTAAAATGAATTATATCTAAACCAGTAAGTGAAATGGAATCATTATGTCAAGCAATCCTTTGTCTTTTAGGGGGGAAATATCACAAAACAACCTATTTAACAGAGAAGAAAAAATAATAACAGTTGGAGTCCCCATAAAAGTGATTCCTGAATTTGAATTAGATTAGGAAAAAAAAAAAAAAAATCCCTAAAACAGCTGCTTGGTTAATGGCGAGTGAAAAACTGCGGGAGCTATGTCAGTGATCCCCAAAAGGCAGCTAAACTAATTGCTTGGGAGGCTGCTTTGAAGATAGAGAATATATTGCTTACATTTTATGGAAAGTTGCTAATAGTTTTAGCAGTTTTTGTCTGCCCCTCTTTAAATCAAAATAAGGCTGTCCAGAACCCCAAGGCAGCTCTGTCTCTCCCACACCACTGCATGGCCATTTGGTCACTTATCGTTTAACAAAAATACATTGTTCAATATTAGGCACTACTGAGAGTGTGCCTAGAAACTTTTCCACCATCATGCCTGCCAAAGGTAGAGGCTGGAATGTAATCAGTAGCTGTTGGAGCTCTGTGTTGACCATGACACACAGGGGCTGGAATGGACATTAGATAGCTTATGTTTCTCTCCTTAGTTCTTAGTAGATTGTACCCATACTAGAAAATATCAACTTATTCTATTCCCAGGTAAGAAATACATATTTAGGTAAACTAATTAATAAGAGACATATTTGCTATAATTTTCTCAATGCTCTATAATTAGTACCCACAGGTCAGGATACTTAACAAAATGATTAAATTCCTGAAATATGTTCAACTGAATTTGCTGATTCTTATTATATCTCATGGAATCATTCATACCATTCTGCTGTTCTATGAACTAGTTTTCCAAATATCGATTCTACTTCATTTTACTCTTATTTTATGAAATTTTGAAATTCTCTGGAGGAAGTAATGAGGGAGATATTCCATGCATTTCCATCATGTTTAAAGGAGTATGGGCCTTCTCCATGATACAAGATAAACAAGCAATGTTAAGTATAGCAATTACTGTTTTTTTTCAAATCTTGGCATGCAGAAAAATGCTTATCAAATACAAAGGCATGAATTATGTGGAGCTTTCTCCCAAGTTTTCTCTGTCACAGAATCAAAAAGAGATTACCAGGATCCACCAACCTGACAGATAGTCCAACCTCTCAGAGCTCATTCATAGATGAATGGGTTAGTGATAAAGTTGTCAGAGTTAACAAACTGAAAGACAGAGTACCAATTAATTTCTATGTCCCAAGTTCTGGGTGGGACATACTTATAATAAAGTTTAGCTGTTGCTCTTTAAGGTTCCAATTTAACTGAATAGCTTGAATGATACCTGCCAACCCTACTAGGGTTGCGAGAATGAGATGACCAGGTCCATGCTTAGGGATGTTTCTGGACTGCTGGTGTAGTTGTATGCATACGACCCTCATGTCTAGATTTGCATTTATGTAACACAATTGATGGGTCCACATCTCAAGAATCTGATTCAGTGTAGCTCGAGTAAGACCTCAGAATTTGCATTTTTAGTGTAAAATCCCAGGTGATCCTGTGCTTTTGACATTATCAATATCAAGTGAACATTGTCCAGGTCATCATAAGTCGACCTTTCACAATGAAGAAGCTGTTTGGCCAAAGAAGGAGATGAGGGTGAGAAAGAGAACAATTTTTAGACCAGCCACTATTAATGAAACTATAATGTTCTTTTCAGTGAGAGGAGTTTAGAATGCCAAACCCTGGGAGAATAAGGAATAAGGAAAAAAAATTCCCAAAGACACTGGAAATAATTTGTGTAAAAATGAGTTTAAATTCCCCCAAACCATCATTTGCTTTATCTCTTCTCAACAAGCTCTTCAAATTGAACTAAACTTAGGAGTAAGACAATTTGTAACAATTTAATTTGTTTCTGAGGGAACATTGGAACAACTGCAGAGTAATTAATTAATTAATTAATTTGGAACAGGGTTTCTGTGTAATGAGGCCATTCATAGTGATCCTCCTGCCTCAGCCTCCCCATTGCTGGGCATGCACCACCAGGCCCAGTCTCAGTGGCCAGCTCAGCTTGGGGCCATCATGGCATGTGGTACCGGGTATTCAACCCAGGTCCTTGAGCTTGCTAGGCAGGAACTTAGACTGCCGAGGTATCTGCTTGTCCCCCAGAGTAAATTTTTAAGATTATTTCCTACTAATGGCATCTTCTAAAGGAAAAATTTTTGGAATTTGTGAGAAAAATAGGATAGGCAAGTGACGATCACCTGCATATACTCATATGCTGTGATACCAAATGGGAATTATCTTTCTTATCCCTTTCAAAATCTCTCTCAAAGAACTGTCTCCTGTACTCCTAATATTTTAGATTCTAATATTCTGGATTTTCACCATGGCCCACCCAAGTTGCTAACATGGAAGCAATTGAAAAGCTGTGCCATATGCAAGGGTGCTGGTGAGGGAAAACTGTGAACTTAGCCAGCAGTGCGGGCTGTGCTTTCTGTTCAGAAAAGGGATGGGCTTCAGAGACACACAGGCTGCATGTGAGCTTTGATGTGGCTACTCATTTACTAGCTGAGTGACTTTGAGATAGTCTCAAAACCTCTCCGCTTAATCATCCAAATCCAAGCCACAGACAGAAACAACATCTTTACAGCAGACTGTGAAGGCTCCAGGAGATGACGGAAGCAAAAAGCCTTGCCCAGAGCTGTGCATGATGGAGGCTGAATGCACATTGGTCCATGTGCACCACACAAAACAGATCCAGGGGATAGTTAGTACTTGGATCCTGATGCTTGCCATCATTTTTTCTCTTATGCATGTATCCTTGTAGGTGTTCAACCTTTTCCTTCCTAGCTTGTTCTCTGAGCCATAAATAAATAAATAAATAAATAGCAAAAATAAACTATTTTGAAAGTATTTTTAATAACCACAAATTTGCAAGTTTAAAAAAAAAAGAATATTTTTACATTATTCATTCATTGTTTATGTTGTCATTTTTGCTGTATAATCTGTCAACAGCCAACTCAGGACTCCTGGGTTTAAGTCTTTATTCTCATAATAATCAAGCTTTTTCCCTTGAGAAAATTGTATAACTTCTTTGCGCCATGGTTTTCTCACAGATAAAATTTGGTCAGAGAATTGAAAAGCTGACTTTCTATTCAGGAAAATACTTCTTTTAAGATATGATTCATATGTCTAAACATCCAGTGAAAATTGTAAATGTGTTAAATGAACAAACAAAAACAAAACCCTTAGAAAACCACTTGCCTACTACTTCAAAAATAAAAGGAGTTGATTATTTAAATGTCAAAGTGTTTAACCATATAAAGTTTCAATCTGATCATATATAAGGGAATAAAGTGACAGCTTTTTAAAAAATCTCATGATTTCAGCCATAAAGCTATTATCCACCTGATCACGGTGTCTTGTTGTGCTGTCCTACTTGTATATCTTCGAGCATTTTCAGTATCACCTTGGAAATTAGTATTGCCAGGTGTAGCTCTTAAATTTTGTGAACCTTACATTTTGTGAAATGTTTGCATTCTTTGATTTTAAAAAAAGTTGGGAACACAATAATCATTATTAATTCTTCTCTCTACAGATAAGCACTGTTAGAACTTCAGTATGAAATCCTAATCTTTATTCTTTACCTTTTCCTTATATTACTATCAGAGGATATGTAGAATTTGGAAATCTATTTTTAGCCTAATATTATGCTGTATGTATTTCTTCATGCATTTAAAGATCATTTTAAGTATTAATACATCTTAAGCAAGAGAAAGAAATAAAAAGAACCTTTTTACTAATGAAATAAGTGAAATAGACTGTACTTCTTGATAAAGTATCTTATGTAGAGGAAACTACGATTATTAGAACTGATAAACAAATGCGGCAGTCCGAGAATATATAACCAACATATAAAAGTCAGTAATGCTCCTATATATGACTAATGAACTGTCAAAAAGGACCTGAAGAAAACCATTCCATTTATATTTTAAAAACAAATGAAACTAAGTGAAATGCATACCTGTATATTTAACCAAAGAGGTGAAAAAAACTAGTGCAAAGTGTAAAAGTGATGAAAGAAATGGAAGATAACAACACAAATAAATTGAAAGATGTTCTGTATTCATGGCTGGCATGAATCATATTTTCATGCTACTTAAAATTATCTATTGATTTAATGCTATCACAATCAAAATCTAATGTAGTTTTTCACATAAGTAGAAAAACATCCTTAAATTCATATGGGATTTCAGGGCTGGCCAGATAGCTCAGTGGATTAAAGTGTCTGCTTAGGCAGAGTGCAGTGGTTGGGGTTTGACCCCCGGCATGCTACTCTGGTTCCACTCCCATTTCTGGGGCATGTTGAGAAGACAATTGAAACTGGGCCCACATGGTAGTGCAAGCCTGTAATCCCAGTGCTTGGGAGGCTGAAAACAGCAGAATCACTATGAGTCCAATCATGTAGTGAGACCCTGTAGAACCTGTAGACCCTGTCTTAAATAGATTTTTAAAAATTCATATGGAGCTGGGCGTGGTGGCTCACGCCTGTAATCCCAGCACTTGGGAGGCTGAGGCAGGATGATCGTTTTGAGTTCGAGACCAGCCTGAGCTACAAAAAGTGAGCCCAAAGCCAGCCTGAACTGCACAGTGAGACCCTGTCTTAAAAAAAGAAAAAAATTCATATGGGGTCCCAAATAGCCAAAATCACTTGAACGAAGAAGAGCACAACTAACATCATTACATCCACTGAGTGAAGAACATACCATAAGGTGATTATAATCAAAACAACATGATACTGCCATAGACATATTACTCAATGGAATGGGACGAAAAAATCAAGAAATGAACTCATTAATTTATGCTGAATTAATTTTTGACAAAAGTGCCAAGTACATGTAATGAGAAACGGAGTTTTTGAAATAAAGTATGTTGGGGAAATTGGTTATTCATATGAAGAAGTCTGAAAATGAGTCCTATCACACACTGTATGAAAAAAATCAACTCAAAATGGACTAAGAGCCTAAAGATCTAAAACTACAAGGCTGCTAGAAGAAATCAGATAGGAAGATCTATGATGTAGGTGTAACCAAGAATATTTAGGGTTATAACCCATAGACAACAAAATACATTATAGAGAAGTGAGACAGTATTGAACTAACAGTCTTCTGCACAGGAAAAGAAATTATTTAAAAAAGAAGAGGCAACCACAGGATGGGGGAAAATACTTGCAAATATGTATTTGATAGGGACTGAATAGCCATAATACATGAGGAACTCAATAGCAGGAATATAAACAACTTGGTTTAAGATGCAGAGAGCAATAAGTAGATATTTCTCAGTAGAAGACATACAAATGGTCAACAAGTGCATAAAAAAGCTCAACATCATTAATCATTAAGGAAATGAACATTAAAATAGTGATGAGATATCACCTCATACCTGTTAAAAATTTTAACAAAAAGATAAAAGTATTGACAAGGGTATGGAAAAAATGAACTTTTACACTTTGTGAACGTAGACATTATAGCCATTATGAAAACTAGCATGAAGTTTCTTAAAAAAACTAAAAATAGCACTACTGCATGACCAGCAATCCTGTGAATTATGCTGGTCATTGTGGCCTTATTCAACATAGCCAAGATGTGGAATCAGAAGTGCATCAATGCATGAATGGACAAAGAAAATGTGGTACATACACACACAATGGAATATTATTTAACCTTCCAAAGAAGAATATTCTATCATTTATGATAATGTGAATGAACCTAGATGATATTATACTAAACCAGGAACAAAGAAAAACACCACATGGTCTCATTTATATGTGGAATAGAGTTAAAAAATATCAAAGTCATTTAATTAGAGAATAGAATTATGACTATCAGGGACTGGAGTTGGGAGGAGGATGGCCTAGGGAGCTGTTAAACAAAAGGTAGAAATTTTCAGAAATTTAGGAGGAAGATTTGAAATTTACTGGACAGCAGGGTGACTGTAGTCCACAAGAATGTAATGTATATTGTCGAAAAGCTAAGAAAGTAAATTCCAAATAACTTACCATAAAAAACGATAGTGAAGTGATTGATGTTAGTTTGATTTAATCATTCTGTACTGTGTGTAAATATAAAACCATCACATTGTATACATTTAGAATTCATGAATTAAAAATAATAGTCATAAAGAATAAAATTAAAAATTTCTGCATAACATCTAAATGTGTACATTTACCGAAACTTGTATTTGTATTTTTCCTAAAACGTCTAGTAAGGTTTTGTTCTTTTTCTGGCTGTACAGAGTATACATAATAATGTCTATTGATATCTTAAATTTTAGTGATCATTAAATCTGCCCTTACAAAACCTTAATATATCTATTTTGAACCTCTTTCAGAAAGTTCAAAGGGCTGGGGAGATAGCTCAGTGGAATAAGCACTTGCTGGCCCCTGTTCCAGAAAAAAAATTGCGGTAGTTTTCTTCCCAACTACAAGTGAAAATAAGGAAATCAACTGCTGAAGAACTTAATGCATTTTTGAAAAATAAATAGGGGTATAGATAGAAGTTACAAATCTTGAGGATAATATACATAACCCACTATTACCTCCAGACCATATCAACAGTATACCATTAATCCCAGAAAATACAGTATAATTTACAATTATAAGTCCTCAACTACCTTGAAATATTAAGAGTTCTCCCTCGCATTCTCATTTATGGGGCTATAAGAACTGGATTCTTCCCTAAGAGCCATCCACAGAGAAACATAGCTGGCCTCAGACTGGTCCTTCAACCCAGCCAGTCCAGCTCTGAGCCCTCAGCTTCAGAGACTTCCATCTCCTGCCCAGGCCCCAGTGGCAGGTCAGGAGCAGCAGTTTGAGCTTGGCTTCTGAAACTCAGCGTTTGCTTCCCACAGGCACAGATACATACACGGGTGTATGGAGCTTGCTGCCCTCAGCCTCCCCTATTTCTGCCAATATCTCACTGTCAAATCTTTGAAAATTTTCTATAACTTCTTCCTTATTTTCCTATTGCTACCTCTTGTTTCTATTGCTAGCTAGCTCTCAAATTCTTCTGTTCTTAATAATCTTCAAAGTGACTCCCAAATAATAGAAACACTTTTGATGTTACCAAGAGAGATAAACAAAGATATATATATATATATATATATATATATATATTTGCAATATATTATATATATTTGCAATATATTACATATGTTAGCAGTATATATTGCATATATTTGCAATATATTCTATATGTCTACTATATATATTACATATATTTGCAATATATATGTTTATAATATATTACATATATGAACAATATATCATATATGTTTACAATATATTATATATATTTGCAATACATATAGCATATATTTGTAATGTATATTACATATGTTTATAATATATTATGTATATATTTCAAATATTTCCCCCCATCCTGTGGTTGCCTCTTTATTTTTAAAATAATTTCTTTTGCTATACAGAAGACTGCTAGTTTGAGGCCATCTCATTTATCTATATTGTATTTGGTTGCCTATGCTTTTAAGTTATATCCATAAATAGTCTTGGTTAGACCTACATCACAGATCCTTCCTCCTGCTCTCCTCTAGCAGCTGTACAGTTTTCGATCTTTATATATGTAGTCCATTTTGAGTTTATTTTTTCAAACAGTGTGTGATAGGATTCATTTTCATACTTCTGATAGGCTCAGTTTTTATGGATATGCAGTTTACTATAAAGTTTGCTCTTACAGTGTGTAATTCAGTGGTGTTTAGTGTGGTCATTGTGTTGATTGATCTTTTTGGCCAGTGTTGATGAGATTATCATTTGAGGCCATTTTGGGGAGGTTATAGAGATTAAGGAGCTGCGGCCCAATTGAAAGGAGTGAAGCAGGCTGTTATGACCTGGGGACACTACCTAGTTCCTGGCCTGCTCCTTTCTGGCTCTTCCCTAGTCTCTGCTTTGTAGCTGCCATGAGATGAGCAGCACTGTTGCATTATTCCATGTACCAGGATGTTCTGTCTCACCTCAGGCCCATAGCAAAGAACCAATAAACCACAGATGGGAGCCTCTGAAAGCATGAGCCCAAATAAATCTTTTCCTCCTGTTGTTTTCCTAGGTATTTGGTCCCAGTGACAAAAGCTGAGTACCACAGTTAGAGGGCTATGCAGCTCCATTATGATCTAATTCCAGAACATTTTCTATGTTGTCTCCCAAATTTCTGTGCCCATTATTGATCATGTACCATTTCTCTTCTCCAGCTCCTAACAAGCACTAACCTATATCCTACTTCTATGAATTTGGACATTTCAGATAAATAAAGCCATACAACTTACACACTTCTGTGCCCGGTTTCTGTCTTAGTGTAATGTTTTCAAGGTTTATCTATTCTGCACCACATACACAATAATTCATTCCTCTCTTATGGGTGAATATTATTTCACTGAAATATTTTATGTGTAAAACTTTATCAACTACTAAATAAATCATGTCATTTTTGTCAGTGAATAATGGTACTATGAACTTGCATGTGCAAATTTTTCTATGGATATATATATATATATATATATATATATATATATATATATATAATTCTTTTGAGAATATATTTGAGTACAATTACTGTGTGATATATTCAACATCTTTTGAAGAACTGTCAAACTGGTTTCCAAAGTAATTGTATCATTTTGCATTACCACCTGCAATGTATTATGACTTTAATTTGCATTTTCATCATCACCTGTTATTGTTCAGCTTTTTGAGTAGAGCTATCCTGCTGGGTGTGATATGGTCTCCCTTTACGGTCAAGTTTTAACTTCTAAAAAATTGGTCAAAGATATCCCAGGGTGAGTACAGAGTGTCCTCAGTTTGGTTAACAGCACTGCATTCAGGGCTCTAACCGATTTTCCTCTGGAGCCACACCGGGTCAGCTGGTGTGTCTTCTTTTACCATTAAGTAAGGTATGCATTCTCCTGTTCTTCCTACACCTTAGAAGTCTACTCTCTCTATCTTATCTAAAATTGGTGCATTCATACTTTGTGTTACCCATTTGGCTTTTGTGGGGATGTGTCTGCAATTCCTATCTAAATTTTGTGTTTGTCTGTGGACAGCTTTTTTCTATAATTGTTAAGAACAATGGGATAGCTTCCAGCTATAGTTTAGATATATCTTAGGATGACTTTGAAATACTGAATTTAGGTGATTAAGCTTTCTAAAGCACAAAGCTAAGCCAATATTCTAAATTCACTCATTCCTTTGAATCAGGACTTTAATACTGCTTCCCAATTGGAACAAGTTTTGTCACTTAATTTTAGGATCACAAGACTCCCCTGACCACAAATCAACAGGATCTCAACTAGCAAACACACCCTGTTTTCCCTAGCTGTGTTTCTTTCAGAAAACTAGGGGCTGGGGAGATAGCTCAGTAGAATAAGCAATTGCCTGGCAAGTACAAGGGCCTGAGTTACATGCTCAGTTCTGCAAAACAGAAAAAAAAAGAAAGAAAACTAAAAGTTTATTTGAGCACTCTATGATCTGACTGATCCTGTGAAATGGTTAGAAAAACTTGGGATGCTGAAGTAGGAGGATTGCAAGGTTGAGCAACTTACTGACTTAGCAAGACACTATGTCAAAAAAAAAAAAAAAAAGTCAAATAAAAACAAAACCACAAAGGACTAAGACATAGCTCACTGTGAAGGCCCACGGTTCATTTCCCAGTAGTGAAAATAGAAAATTACATTCATAGAGCCAAATCCTGGTAGAGGCTTTAGATATTTTTTACGAACAGGAATAATTTGTTTTCATACTTGTAGTTACAGGACTCTGGAACATTAAAATATAGTGAGAATGTAGCATTAAATGTAGCACTAAAAAGTGCTTCTAAGGAGGTCAATACACTTAATAAAGAAATAAGAAATAGCTTGTTTTCAGAGTGAACAGTATCCATTGGAAACGATACTTTATTTAGAGACAATTTTAATCTGTATTCTAGAATTAGAAACTGTATATAGAAGGCTGAAATTGGAGTAGGAGAAGAAGGAATCAAATTATTCACAAAGAAGGTAGCTGCTTTACAATATGTCCTCTAACCCACTTAGCACTCAGAACACTTTCATCTTGATTTCAAAACTTTTTTCTAGCTCAATGCATAGACAAAATGAAATAAAATGCTTATAAATCTAGATGGTCATTGAATCCAATATTCATGAATTTTCAATGCCTGGGTGGTTACATGTATGTTTGCGGCTTCTTAGCTATTTTCTTTACTCTTTTTTTTTTTTTAACATTTTTGTCAGAGTGTTTGCAAACACATAGTCACAATTTCTGAGGAGTGTATTTCAATGGCTTAGAAGTCCACTTCCCAAATTCAGTAAGAACATCTTTCAGCATCAAATATACTGGAATAATTATACAGCATGTAACAAAATTTGCTTTTGGAATTAATAGGATTTCTCAAAGTATATATTTTCCTGTCAAATTTAATCCTCATGATCAACAACTATAGCTCCCAGTAATTCTTTATGATTTCTTTTATTCATGTTTTTCTAAGCTTATTCTTACACATCCTCCAGGGGGAAATTTTATTATAGAAATTGCTGGCTTTTCTGCCAAAAAAGAAACATGCTTTATATTTAGATGACAGGGTAACAGAGTCAATGTTTTTCTTCCTTGTGGTATTTTTAAAAATATAGGCAATCTTTATAATTCTTATTTTTCCCCCATTGCAGCCTAAAGCATTGACATTGTCTCCTCTTTTTCAATAACTGGAGATAAATTACTCAGTCATAGCCAACACGGTTTCAGTGGACTTTGATAAGTGACTTAGCTTACAGCTATATAGTTATATACACTATATAGCTGTTCCCATAAAAAAATATGGGACCATATTTTTTTAAAAATTGAATTCATTGAGAAAACAGAACCGCATCTAGTATTCTTTCTACTTTTCTGTGTGATGCAAAATAATAAGCCCATCCTGGGAAGTGTGAGTCAGGCTTCTTGAACCTACTGATTTGATACAAATGAGGTGAGGTGAATCCAAACATCAAACACAGTGTCAAATGTGTTACAGTCAACTGTGTGGTTCCATAAGATACACATGGTCATCCTGTGCACCTTAATTTCAGAAAGAGAGATCCAGGCACAGGGCAGGGAGCCTTTTTGGGTTCTCTCATTGTCCCAGCTTCTGCTTCCCACTGCCACAGACCACACAGCAGCTTCACTTGGGTCAGTTTGGCGATGGTGGACCCTGCATTTCTGTAGCCTGAAGGCTGCAAAAGGCTGGTTTCCTTGGGCACAGAGTGATGGCTATTGTTCTTTTAGCCTGCTTCACACTTTCTACCCCTTCCCAAGGTCTCTCACTAAAACATTGTAAGAGTGCATATTTAGCTAAAGTATTACAGAAAGTTTGGGATATAAAAGTCAAAGATAATATTAATACAACTACATTCATTTCTTTGTACCAGGGAGGTTACTGGAGATAATACAGCATAATAGTTAGGATGTTTCACTCATTTAATACCAGCAATTGCACCATGCAAACTTGGGCAAATGACCTCATCTCTTTGTGGCAGAAATTCCTAACTGATAAAAATTAAGTTGTGGGCTGGTGAAATATTGCAGCAGGCTAAAGCACCTGCTTAGGTAAGCTTTGGTAAGCTCAGGGGCTGTGGTTCCATCCCAGGCACCACATGCTGTGCCAGCCCCTCACCCCAGGGCAGGCTGAGCTGGCAGAGGTAGACTGGAAATGGTAGAGCACACCTGTAAAGCCAGTCCTTGGGAGGCTGAAAACAGTAGGATCACTAAGAGTCAGGGCTACACAGTGAGATCCTATAATAGCCAAACACATTTAAAAAAATTAAGTGGTGATGTTTGGGAGTTCAGTGACCTGACATCCAGAAGCGTCTGGTAGCAGTGCCTGACAGTGTGAGCTGCCTAAGCACTTGCTCCGCCCTTAGGCAGCATTTTCTCTACACACAACTCTTTAAAAATAAGTTGAATAGCTAATATTCATATAATTTTGTATTATGATATTTCATTTTAGATTTTAATAAGTGCTTCCATGCTGTTATATAATTTGCATAATTAAAATTATAATGACTGCATGGTATTGTGTCTAGTACAAAAGTTAACATTTGAGTTGATTTCACCTTCCCTCTTATAAAAATGCTAAAATGAATCATTATGCAAATAGTATTTTTTGTTTGAAATAATAAAGATTAAAAATTGCTAGAGGAGGAGATGCCTTTACTCTTCAGATATCTTTTTCTTAATAGGAGATACAAATTTTACTATCAGCAACTAGAAAAGAACTCATGAATATCTCTGTCACTTAGCAAGATAGCATACTAAGGTCAAGATAATATATATTTTTATAATTACTACTTAACTTATTTTCCCAAGCTTAATTTACTGGTTACATTTACTTTTTTTGTGGCTACCATGATTGTTTTGCCCAGCTATCAACTGCACAGTTCTAATACTTTTTTATGAATGTTATCGCATTGTGGGATGGCAAACATGCACTGCGTTTTGCTATACATGCTGAGAGCATCGTCTTCTATACATTGCTTTTATCTCTTTTGATTTTACTTAATGTGTATATTATTAGACACTGGGTGTCTAATATGATTCATTTATAATATTTCCAAACTTCTTAGACTTAAATGATGTAATACTTAAGATTTTATACTGATTACATAACAACTCATAAAAAAATTAATTTTGCCTCTCATGTGATATAAATCTAAATGAAAAAGCCATTCTCTGCTTAGTATTCTACCAGGAATATCTATGGAATCTTCTTTTCCTCATTATTTTGGCAACACTTCCTTTAGAATACATTTAATTATTATGTCAGCTGGATTTTCTCCGTGCTCACATCCTCCATTTGCCTGAGTTTTTTATCTTCCTGTACAGAAGCCCTGCATATGAGTGGCTGCCTCAGGTCTCTTGCTTTAAAATATATTCCAACATCTTGCAGTACTGAAATACAGAACATTATTTTCAGGAAAAAATCTTATCTTTTCACTCATTTTAAGGGTATATATGTTTTATTTTGTTGCTTATGTAGATATAATTCACAAATAGAGAAATTCATTCTTCTATAAATTTGACAAACTTACGAAGTTATAACCACTACTAGAAATTCTCTCATGCCCTTTACCAGAAACTTCTTTTATTTTTGTCCAATCTGGAAAACTACTTATTTCATTTTGATATTTTCCTTCTGGTTTTGTCTTTTCTAGATGTCTAATAAATAAAATAGTGTATTAAGTAGGCTTTTATTTTATGTTTTTAGGATGTGGGATTGAACCCATTCTACCAATAGACTTTCCAAGTGTGAGTTGAACTCATAATCTTCCTGCTACAACCTCCCTAAATTCTGGAATTACATGATGCACTGCCTTCTTTGTCATTGTGTAGTTCATAATTTTAAACTGAATTAATAGTTTGCAACAATATTGATTATGTGTCATTTATTATTCGTTTTTAAAGAATGGTATTAAATTTTTAAAAATTAATCTGTTGTATCTATTGTTGATTACATGAATCTTTATATTTAATGAATTAGTGAAATAGAAAATATATATTTCATTATATTGAATTATCCTTGCATCAGTAATATAAATATTACTTGGTTATCATTATATTATTACTTGACCATATGTTGAATTCTTTTGTCTACTTTCACATTTCAATACTTACAGTATTATGAGGACTAGACCTCCATGTTTTTTGAAATAGTTTTACATTATCCAGTTATTTATGTCTCGTGGTTTGTACTGGACAGCTTTTGGCACATGATGTATTCTAGAATAGCTCATAATGTTAGAATAGTTTATAAAAACCTGCTCCTTGAATAAGTGAAAAAAATTCATCAGTGAGTCATTCCTAAATTTCAGTTTAGGGTTGGGGAGATAGCTCTGTAGCATAAGTGCCTCCCTGGCAAATGCAAGGTCATGAGTTCAAACCCTGATCCCGCAAACAAACAAAAAAAGGAGCCCAAATTTCAGTTTTAAGTTGAGGATTTATTTGTTTGACGAAATACCTGGTTTTCCCATTTGCTTTTTGTCCTCTGCTGATGAGGTTCCTCCTCTAAGGCCTATCAGCTCCTGAACACTTTTGTCCCCAAGCAGAAAAATAAATACCTGTTAAACAAGCATTATCAATTGTGATATTAAAAATATAATTATGCCCCTACATCTGCCTTGTGAGGAGTTACTGTTGGTACACTGATGAAACGGAAGTTCAGAGGAGTTAAAAGATTGGCCAGTGTTACTTTGGATTCCACTAGTGATTACATTTAAATTACAAGCAAACTTGACTTTAGATTAGCAGTGTCAGCCCTAAAATTCCAATCCAGACAGTTCCATCCTTTGTGCCATATATTACCATAGTTCTAGAAGACCTGGAACTTTATCCTCCTTCAGTTTATTTTGCTGTATGAAATACTTTATATGTCACATTTTCATTTAATATTGAATGTTTTTCCAAAAATATCAGTTCCCCTGATGCACATAGTTTTAAAAGGTAAACATGAGCCCTCTATTAATTAGTAATGCATATTCTACATATGTATAACTGCAACAACTTAAAAAAAGTAATTTTAGGGCCACAGAGATAGTTCAGCAGTCTAAGCACCTGCCTAGCTAAGCACAAGGATCCGGGTTTGATCCCCCAGTACCACACTGTGTTTTGAACCCTCTGGGGCACATCGAGCCAGGCACCAAGGCTGGGCTTGGTGGTCCCCACCTGTAATCCCAGTGCTGAGGAGGCTGAAACAGGGGAATCACTACAAGTCTGAACTACATCATGAGACCCGGTACCAAATTCATAAAATTTAAGAATAAATAGATAAAATAAGTAATTTTATCTTAAAATGAATTTAAAATTCATTTTTCTCTAGAATACTCAGGTTGTTTAATCTCCCAGAATCTGTTTCCTTTTATGTAAAATAAGGGGATTGGATTAAAATACCTGTCCTTGCCTAACTTAAGGATCTGATAACACACCTTAAATAGATACTTTATAAAAATGAATTCAAATATTTAAAAAGTGAGCTAATTAATGGCTGCATATAGAATTTTAGCTTAGAGGGCTCAGGATGTTCTTCATTGAAACTTCTTTTATCCTTGGTTTCCTAAATACATGAATACTCATTCAATATTCCATTTTTAGATAACATACATGATATTACCAGCTAGGGTCCATGTACTTTGAAGGCCAAATATTGAGAAATACTGCACCAGAATATTTCCAGTTCTAAAATTTTACAATAATATAGGGGAGTTATAAGGTTTAATAATTAGATTCATAGGTAGAAACGTGTGTTTCTTTTTTTTTTGTGTGTGTGTCTTTTTTGAGACAGGGTCTCGCTATGAAGTTGAGGCTGAACCTGAGCTCACTTTTGTAGTCCAGGTTGGTCTCGAACTCGCACCAATCCTCCTGCCTCAGCCTCCCGAGTGCTGGGATTACAGGCGTGCGCCACCACGCCCGGCTCATGAAACGTGAGTTTCCAATACAGCAAAATTATCAAAATCTATCTACTATCAGGTCAAAAATATCTGCAAAATGATGACATAGAGTCTGTCAAATAAACCAAATTTATAAAAGTCAAAGAGTGCTAACAGTATAGGAAACCAAACAGAGGCCACTGTATATAGGAAGCTGTATATATGAAGCTGTATATATGAAAGCTTTATATATGATAGGAAGCTGTATATATGAAAACTGATGACTAAAATAGACTAGATTATTCGATATGTCTGTAGAATGAAATGGAAGATAGAAAATCTGCATGCAGTGAACTAAATGAGTGCTGCTTCACAGGTGTTCTATACTAGAGATTTAAAATTACTTGGTTTAGTCCAATACTCCACAATAACTCATCAAAATTTCAGGCAGTTGTGTTATAAATTTGATTAATTTAATTCTGTAGTCACACTTTTATATTAACAAGAGCTTTTAGTGTAATTATGAAAATTTCTTACACAAAATCCTGTTGATGTTATTTGTAAGGCATTGTTTTATATAGAAAATACAATTTAAAAAACTATTTCAAATTTTAAATTCTTTCTGAACTCTAAATTGGGAATGTTAAATTTAATAGAGTAGCTTTTAAGTCGTTCATGAAAGTTAAGACTGTGGGTGGATCTTTTTTAAAAAATCTTCTAAAATTAATGCATGATTATTGTAATTGCCATTTAGGTATAAATAAAAAATTACCTATAGTCCTCCTATTCTACTTGCAAAGATTTTTCTAAAGGTGATAATTAGAACCATAAAAGTGATCTAAAATGAACACACAAACATGGCCACCATGGTACTGTTGGTTTTTAGACAAAGATTAGAATAAAAGCAAAATGCCCATTGGAGTGTTTATGAAATTGTGTCAATATTTAGGAAATGTGATATCATTAATTGTTTTTATAACTTTTAATAAGAAATAACAATATGATAGTTTCAAAACACATTAGTAGTACATTCACAATCATTTACACATTGCATATTGTTGCCCTCATAATAGTTTTACAGAGCACAGGGTATGGACATGATAAACTTTCTAATTGATATTGGTAAGGAAAGAAAAAGAGAAAAATATCTTCTCTCTGAAATAAGAAGAAGTAGTTGTATACATAGTCCAATGTTTCATAATTGCATTGGGTTACCAGTAAAGCAGGCAATGTTAGAGGCTGTTGATTTAAGCCTCTTACAGCTCACCGTACCAATGTAGCTCTGCGTTTTATGGCTCATAATTAAGCTTTTCTGCTGGGTGATCAAGAGCAAGTTAAAGCAAGACCTGTATAACAAAACTTTCATCTTTTCTATCTTCCAACGTCAAATCCCCTCAGGGTTAACTTTGGAATCATGTACAGTGCTTTGTAGAACTGTTGTCAGTATCAGCCTTCGGGACGAGTCACAGCCATTGCTCGACCAGTTTGCATTCTGTGAAAGCCTGAGAGAATGTTGTTTCTCTAGGAGACTCTCCTTAGACACACTATACTTTATTTATCCCTTTCCTCTGAGGTCCCATAATCTCTTTGACCAGAAAATTTGGGAAACCACTGAGTTATAGGATGTTACAACATAGGTTCTCTTATGTCCTAAGTCCTCAATGACTTTGAAGGGTTAGGGCCAAAATGTTGGCTATCCTTGTAGCCCTTCTTTTTCTCAAGGTTTTGGTCTGTTAACTTACATTCTCAATCCTCCAGCAGAGAAGCTTCGTGACATTATTACTCTATAATATAGGTAATTGAGCTTAACATCACTGTCTTTCTGAATATCAAATATCTTAAACTTAGCTTGAAATTGGTATTTTCCATCAATCATTGATATTCTAATAAATCTCTATAGAATGTGATAAAAGCAGTTACACATTTTTACGCAGACATGTAGAAATCCAAGGATGTACATAATTGTAGCCTGTCAAGCCTATGGTATTTTGCCCAGTTTCTTACTCTCAATTAATTCCTATTTTATTTTGTTGTTAACCAACCATTTACTTGAGAAAGAGTATAGCAGTAACTGAGTTTACATTAGAAACAGGACACATCTAAAGACGAAAATGACAGGCATTCCAAGCATAGTTTTAGTGTTGCACATCGCTATCATCAATGTGAAAAACTTTTTGAAGGTTCCTGGAACCAATATCTGATTCATCCTGCTTACATAAATGCATAGTTTTGCTCCTACAATGTTTCCTCTCTTTTCTGCTTGCAGTGACTTTGTTGTTTAATCCATAACACATTCAGCTGTGTTACACCCTTCAATTTTCATTTGTTCTTTTGAGTCCTTACACTATGGAGACTATATGATATTTACACATGTAGGTCTGGTTGATTTCATTTTTGAGTATATGTTAAATATGCATCCATTTATATATGAAGTCTTCCAGTTTATCATTCTTTATAGCTGAGTAATATTCCATTGTATAAAAATACCACATCTTTTTCAGCCATTCTTAAAATGATGGGCATTTTGGTTGTTTCCAAGATTTAGCTATTACAAATTGGGCTGCTATAAACATAGGTGCACAGATATTGCTATGGTATGATGTTTTCAGTTCTTTTGGGAAAATTCCCAGTAGCAGAATAGCCGGATTAAATAGGATTTTCAGTGCTAGTTTTTTTTTAAGGCTCCACCACACTGCTTTCCATAATGGTTGCACCAGTCTGCATTCCCACCAGCAGTGCAGAAGGGTGCCTCTTTCCCACAGCCTCTCCAACATTTGTTGCTGGTTGATTTCTTTGATAGCCATTCTTTCTGGGATGAGATAGTATCTAAGTGTTGTTTTATTTTTTTAAGTGTTGTTTTAATTTGCATTTCATGGATGGCTAACAGTGTGAAGCATTTCTTCGTGAACTTATAGCCTTGCTGAATTTCTTTCTCTGAGAATTATGTGTTCATCTCAGGTGCACAGTTTTGGATTGGGTCTTTGAATTTTGGGACCCTAATGGTTTTTAGTTCTTTATAGATTCTAGATAGAAGACCTTTGCCTGAATTAGTTAAAAATATTTTCAAAATTTGTGGATTGTCTTTTCACTCTGTTGGTAATTTCTTTGTACATGCAAAAGCTTGTTAGCCAGAGGAGGTCCCATTTGTTGGTGCTTGCAAGTGTTAAACGTGCAATTTGATTTTTGTCCAAGAACCTTTTGCCTACTCCGATTCCTTCAATATTGCCTCCCACTTTCTCTTCCAGGAGATTTAATGTTTCTCTTTTAATATTTAGAACTTTAATCCATTTTGACTTAGTTTACTGCATGGTGATAGACTAGGGTCAAGTTTTAGTTTTCGGCATGTGGAGAGCCAGTTTTTCCAGCACCATTTGTTACAGAGGTTCTTTCTTCCAGTAAGCACGTTTGGCCCCTTTGTCAAAGATAAGGAGGCTGAGTGTGTTTGTATTTGCTTCTGCATCTTCTAATCTATTCCGTTGATCCTCAGGTCTACTTTTTTTTTGCTAATACCATGCTGATTTTATTAATGTAGCTTTGTAGTATAACTTTAGGTCAGGAAATGTAATGCCTCCTGCCCTATGTTTGTTGCCCAGAATTGAGTTTGCAATTGTGGATCTTTTTTTGGTTCCAAATAAATTTTAGGAATCATTTATCCAGTTGTGTGAGGTATGTCGATGGTATTTTGAGCGGAATTACATTCAATCTGTATAACAATTTAGGGAGTATGGCCATCTTCATAATGTTGGTTCTTCCTATCCAGGAGCAGGGAATATCTTTCCATTTTCTAAAATCTAGGATCTCTTTTTTCAGAGTAATGTAGTTTTCATTGGAAAGGTCTTTCACTTCTTTAGTTAGGTTAATCCCTAAGTATTTCATTTTCTTCAGTGCTGTCATAAAAGGTACTGTTTCTCTAATTTCTCTCTCAGTGTGCTTGTTATCTGTATAGAGGAATGCTATTGTCTTTTATGTGTTGACTTTGTAACCTGCTATGCTACTGAGTTTGTGTATTAATTCCAGTAGTTTCCTGGTAGAGTTTTTTTGGTCTTCCAAGTAGATTATCATGTCATCTGCAAATAGTGATAGTTTTACTTTTTTTTTTTTTAACCTATTCTTATTCTTTTTATTTCTCTTTCTTGTCTAATGAGCATAGCTAATGATTCCAGAACTATATTGAATAGGAGTGGTGATAGACATCCTTGTCTTATCCCAGATTTGAGACTAAAAGACTTCCATTTTTTCCCACTTAGTATTATGTTAGCTGTTGGATTGTCGTAGATGGCTTTTATCAGGTTGAGGTGGAGGTCCTCTATTCTAATTTTCTGTAGGCCTTTGAACATGAATGAGTGTTGGACTTTGTTAAAGGCCTTTTCTGCATCAATTGAGGTAGTCATGTGGTTTTTGGTTTTGGTTCTATTGATATAGTGTATTGCATTTATAGATTTGCATATATTGAACCATCCTTGCATCCCTGGGATGAATCCTACCTGGTTATGATCTGTAATCTTCTTGATGACTTGTTGTATTCTAGTGGCAAGGATATCATTGAGGATTATTGGATTTATGTTCATGAGAGAAATTGGCTTGTAGTTTCTTTTTTAGTTGCATCTCTCTGGTTTTGGTATCAGTGTAATACTTGACGCTGGAAGGATTGCTTTGTTTTTAATTTCACTGAAGAGTTTGAGTAGTGTGTGGATTATGTCTTCTATAAGTTTCTTGTAGAATTCTGTGGGGAATTCATCAGTCCTGGACTTTTATTTTTTGGTAGGCTTCTCGTGACATTTCATATTTCATTGGCTGTTATTGGGTTATTGAGAGTTCTTATATCTTCTTGATTCAGTTTAGGTAATTTGTACTTTTCTTGGAATCTGTCCATTTCATCTGTGTCTTCAATTCTGTGAGAGTAGAGATTCTCAAAGTAGCTATTTATGATCCTCTGAATTTCTACTGGGTCTGTAATAATTTCACATTTTTCATTCCTTATTGCTTGAATTTGAGTCCTTTCTTTCCTCTTTTTGATGAGTTTAGGTAGGGGCTTATCAATTTACTTAATCTTTGAAAGAAACAGCTTTTTGATTCATTGATTCTTTATATTGTTTTCTTTGTCTCAATTGAATTGATTTCTGCTCTAATCTTTGTAATTTCCTCCCATCTTTGGGCTTTGGATTTCGTTTGCCCTTCTCTTTCTGGTCGAAAGTGCTCCATGAGAGTATTTACTTATTTCTGTTCTGTTTTCTTAATGTGTGAGTTCAGAGCTGTGATTTCCATGTAAGAACTGCTTTCATTGCATCCCATAAATTCTGGTAAGTTGTGTTTGAATTTTCATTAAATTGTAGGTATTGTTTAATTTCCATGTGTTTCTGAAGTTCTTGTGGTTTCTTTTGACATTTATTTCCAGTTTCATTGCACTGTGTCAGATAGTATGCATGGAATAATTCCTGTTTTCTTGCATATACTTAAGCATGACCTATGTGCTAATATGTGGTCTATTTTAGAAAATGTCCCATGTGCAGCTGAAAAAAATGTGTATTCAGAAGTGGTTGGGTACAACGCTCTGTGTATGTCTATTAAGTCCAGTTGTTCCAAGTTCTGGTTCAGTTCTGCTACTTCCTTGCTAATTTTTTGTCTGTTTGACCTATCTTTTTTGGATAAGGGGGGCAGTGAAAGTCTCCTGTTAAGATTGTGGTATTGGATATTAGATTTTTAATATCCATTAAGATGTGTCTTATATAACTTGCTGCTCCCATGTTGGATACTTATTAGTGTTACGTCTTCATCTTGAATTTTTCCCCTAACCAGTATGTAGTGGCCTTCTTTATTTCATTTGATCAATCTTGGCTTGAAGTTTAGACTATATGCAAACAGGATTGCTACCCCTGCTTTTTTTTTTTTTTTTTTTTTTTTTTTTTTTTTTTTTTTTTTTTTTTTTTTTTTTTTTTTTTTTTTTTTTTTTTTTTTTACGTGCTAGAGCATGTGGCATTGTTTTCCATCCTTTAACTTTTAGAATATGAGTTTCTTTATGAGTTAAGTGTGTTTCTTGTATACACATATTGTTGGATTTTGCTGCCTTATCCATTCTGCCAGTCTATTTCTTTTAATTGGATAATTGAGTTCACTTACATTGATGGTTATAATTGAAATGTATTAAATTACGATTGACATGACTTTTACTTGCTACTGTTTACCCTTTTTTCTCCTGTGTTTAATTGAGTATCCTATCTGGTGGGACCTTTCTGTTCTCATTTCTTGAGTTTGAGTCATTTTGATCCCTCTCTAAAATATTTTTTAGTATACTGTGTAGTGTTGGCTTTGACGTCATGAAATTTTTTAGTTGTTGCTTATCATGGAAGTATTTCACTTCTCCCTCATACTTAAAAGAGAGTTTTGCTGGGTATAGCAGTCTGGGCTGAAATTCGATTTCATGGAGGACTTGAAGCATTCTGCTCCATGCTCTTCTTGACTTCATGGATTGTGAAGAGAAATCTGCTGTTATTCTGATTGGTTTTCATTTAAATGTGATCTGCTTCTTTTCTCTAGCAGCTTTTAGTATTCTATTCTTCTGCTGAATTTCTGGAATCTTGACTATTATATGTCTCTGTGTGTTTTTAGTCAGGTTCATGTTATTTAGGGTTTTGTACGCTTCAGTTACCTGTATATCTGATTTTTTTTTCATATTTGGGAAATTTTCTGCTATTACTTCTGCCCATATTCTTTTTATATCATTTGTATCAACTCCCTTCTGATTGATTCCTATTGATCTCACATTGTTCATTTTTGCATCATCTTGTACATGATTAATTATTTTTTCCTGCATCCTAGTTGTTTTTAAGAGATCCTTTCTTACCTTTTCACTAGCTGCGACTGTGTCTTCAATATTTTACCAGCTTGTGATTGAGATTTTATTTTCTCATATATCTCTTTGAAACTGTCTCATGTGATCTATTTCTTTCCTATATTGCTCAATCAGGGAATCCATCATTTTTCTGTTCTTTAATTTTTTATCAATGTCTTCTTTTGTAGTACTGAAGTCTCTCATTATAGTTATCACTTCTCTCTCTAGTTCAGAGATTATTTCTGCTCTGTTCTCCTCTCTACCTTTCTGTAGTTGTTTCCTTTCTTTAGATGCTATTAATTTCAAGGTGTCTTTTTTAACTTCAGAAGTTATTTCTGCTCTGGTTTCCTCTATATGTTTCTGCAGTTGTTTTTCTACTTCAGAGTCTACCAATTCATGCATTTTTTTTACATCAGATGTTATCTCTGATCTGAGGTGCTCTATATGTTTGTGCACTTGTCTTTGTACTTCGGATTCTACCAATTCAGAGATTTCATCTGCATGATTTCCATTTTCTTCCATGGTAGTGTCTCCTGTATTCGTTTTGGGTGGGCTCAGTACCTGGATCTGGATCTTGCTCCTTGTCTTTATCATTTTTTATAGCAGTGATCTCTGCACCTTGGTGAACTTATACAGTTAGCCCTATGGAAATTTGGGTCTATATCCACAAAGCTTGTTCCTCTCCAGATGTGCTTTGTTGCAAGTCGGAGCTCAGGTGGTTGGTTGCCACCAGGCTCCATGGGTCGCGACAGTGGTAGGCCATGTGGGGACTGTGGGTGGCCACGTGGGGACTGTGGGTGTAGTCAGGGTTTGGGCAGGTGTTGAGTTGGGGGATGAATTCAGGCTGAGAGAGTGCTTACCTGGTCGACATGAGCCCTGGCAGGGAAGGTTGGTGGAATCAGAGCTTGTGCTGTTAATGAGTCAGGGGATGGACCAGGGTGGGTCCACTGAACGGCCAAGTCAGGATGGCGGGTGGGATCTGAGCCAGAGTTCGGGAATGGTACAGGGTTCTAGGCAGAGTCCCGAGATGGCAGGTCAGGTCCCAGGGCTGGAGTTTGGGCCTGACACTGTGCAGCCAGTCAGAATGGTGTACTGGTCTGAGATGGTGGATCAGGTCTGGGAGCTGGAGTTTGGGTCAGGTGTCAGGCGGCTAGTTGGAATGGCACACAGGTCCGGGGATTGATATCATTAATTGTGATAAGCCAGTCAAATATGATATAACCAATTAACTGTAATAAAGTCATTCTTTTGTTTTTTTTTGTAGTGTTGGGATTTTGAAGTTGTTCTTTGATATGGAAATATATGTATGGCATACTGCATATCTTTAAGTGTAAAAATGAGATCAAAAGTGTGTTTGTGTGTGCTGAGATAGATACATGGATATAGAAGTGTCTGATGAGATTTTCAACAAAATATCATCCGAAGGTTGTTTAGTAGGAAAGTGAGATGCTAGTTATTCTTATTCTTTTATTTTAAGGTTAAGTGTCATTTAACGTAAATTTCTTTTTTTCAGTACTGGGAATTGAACTCAGCACCTTGCATTTGCCAAGCAATCTTCCTAGCCCTTTAAACGTAATATTTTTTTTTTTAAATAGGCAGATAAGGTTCCAAGAAGAAGAAATCTTTGAAAGATTTAGAAAAATACATTGAAACATTATTGTAGCAGTTACTCAAGGACAGAAAAACAGAGATGATATGCTCAGAATATGCCGCTGCTCTTTACTGCTGGTTGTAACGCTTGACACTTCTCTTCTACAATGACTGAGACCCTTTGCCAACCTCTAGTTCGTGTCCTATGTCTCCCTAAAGGTCTTGACAGACCAGGCAGTACAGTTGTAAGAGCTGCATCACCTAGGAAAAAGTGACCTGTTCCAGTTGTGCACCTTCTGAGTTGTGCCCCATAACATACTCATCTCTCACTTCACACATCATTAAAATGGCAACCCTTCTCCCCTGACAAGCAGCTTTTCATAAATTTCTAGTCTTTTCATTCTCAGATTGGCTCTATGACTCAATTTTACTTGCCTTGTTTGTATAGATTAAGAAGTGAAGCTTCACAAAATCTTGTCAGAACTGAGTATCAAGGCTGAAATGCAAACTCCTCGAAAGCTCGGACCCATGTTCTTGGTGATTACAAAGCACCGCTTGCACATATTTGCTCATCTTCCCCCAGCAGACTTTAATCTTGAATAAGATTTCTATTTTGGTCCTAATCACTAAATAAATAGCATTCAGATGCTTTTTTTCTGCCATAAGGTAGTTATTGTCTTAAAGGAAAATATTTTTATTCTATAAATTCATCTCTATAAATCATCTAAAACATTTACATGATTGTCCATGACTTGGAAATATAGGAAGGAAAATAATTATCTCTAACTCTATTCAAGATCATAAGATCATATTTAAACTTTTATTAAACTTAATTGCTCATTTTATTTAAGTCAATAATATCTGTTCTCTGCTATATTTTTTCCAAAAAATTTTTACGTGTAACTTTTTTTTTGTGGTCGTCTTGGCCCTCTTTGGGGGTGGGATTGATGTAGCATGTGGTGCTGGGGATCGAAGTGTGGTCCCCGCTCTTTGCCTAAGCTTGCCTAAGCAGGTACTTTAGAATGATAAGCTATCTCCCTGTCCCCTATAAATAACCTTTATAAATAAATTCTATTCACCTATTTCAAAACAAAGACACAGGCAGAGTCAACCTTTATGTCAATGTATAAAACCAGAACTTAATTGAATCAGTACTGATTATCCTTTACAGAATAAAGCATAAAAGGTGCTTTGCAATTAGCCCGTCGTGGCACTACATAATGTGTGCTCATTGGCCATAATAGAGAATCTTACTTTAGCGTAGAGAAATTATTACAACTCAAAAGAAATACTAAAGTCATATTAGACAATATTTATCCACCAAGTAAGTAAATTTCAGTATCTACGTGGGCAAAAGTCAATATGTATTTAACTAGAAGCCTAGAACATTTCACTTAGCCATACAATATTTACACATTATCCAGTGAATAATCCAGCTACATCAAAATCGTTAAAAATGTTTTCCACTTCCAAAATCCTAACCAGGTATCAAAATAAGTTGCTTCTTCCACTGTTCCCCTCCCTCCACACACTCACTCAGAAATATCAAGCTAGCAGGGCAGGAAAAGATTGTGAAAAGTATGTCGGTATGTGAAAAACATTTGTTTTTCTTTGTTGTATACTTTGTTATGTCCATATTTTCAGTTGGATTCCTGGCTAAAGAAGCAGAATGTATCTTTGGAGAGTACAGTAGAAAACATTGTCTTGAGCAAAATTTGTACTTAGAAGAATCACTGTTTAAACAGCCTTCCAGTACTCCATTCTTTTTAACCCAGTTAATGGGGGAAAGAAGGTGGAATCCTTCATCTGAGGTCACTCAGCGATGTGAGGATGGCTGTCCAGGGGTGTCTATACTGTCAGCATTTTGTCTGCTATGACGAGGAGACTTAGGCCCTATATCAACCATAAAAATCCTATTTCCGGTTAAAATTCTGCAATTTTTCTGCCAATGTTTGTTATATGTCTATTCTGTTACTAAACAATTAAGGAAAAGGTAGCACCAGGCAGAAGGTTAGCTATGCTCTGTTCTCATGTGCGAGAATGCAGCAAAGCAAACAGACCCGAGTTTGGATAAATGAAAATCAATACACTTGAAGAGGCCTCTTTCATTCAGTTGATTCAAGCTCAGTGGGTAATAGCACAACAGAATGTGAAGTGATGTCAACGTGGCCCTGGCATAAATCCCATTTACAAGAAATACAGTGGCTAAAGTGGATGAAGGTATGAGATGATTTAATGAACCATAATTAACTGTTTACTGTGGAATTGTATAAATGCTTACAGTATGCTCTTATCACCATGCCTTCTGAACTGTCAATGTGGCAACATATCCCTTTATGGTATGAGTACTTTTTTTCCAAAATTTAAAATGTCAGAATAGCAAAATATTATTCTTATATTTAGAGTTTAAATTCTGTTGCAATTGGAATGCTCCTTTATGGAAAAAGACATGGGAGTCATGAGAGACCATGCGTTGCTTACGATTGCACAGCAATTTGTTGGCCAAGATTGTCTCCAGAGCTCACACCGCTCACAGTCCCAGCAGTTGGGAATGGTGGAGTAACCCATGTGCCAACAACTGATGAGGCTGTGAGGGTGAGGTGAGGGCACAAAAGACACACGGCAGGTTACTAGGATGGAGTCTCTCACTAATGCTACAAGTTTTAGAACTTCTGATACAGGAAAAGATACATAATTTTTAACCCAGATTTTGGAAACTCAGCTTCCAAACCCTATCTCACATGTGCACAGACATAGGATTAGACAAGGATGTCACCCTTATTTTATTTAGAATAGCAAAATATGTGAATAAATAGCCACTTATGAGGAGCCTATTAAATAGTTACTACAATTCATACAGTAGATTACTATGAGCTATTACAAATAAAGTAAAAATGTTCAATATGTATAGAGGTAGAAAGATGTCCAGGTTATACTTTTAAATGTAAACAATCAATTCATAAATGAATATGAATTATACTAAATGATGCTATTTACTTAAAATAACAAATACTTCTATGTGAGATTCTGTGTGTCTAGCTTATATACCTCTTGTATTATCTCATTTTTGTATAATGTTATACTTTTGGATAAAAGGACAAAGGAAAGCTTTGCAGAACAATTAAATAATAACATTTGAAGACTTGAGAAACATATATGATTAGCTTTTTATTTTTGTAAAACTGGTACTACTAGGTACAGACAAAATGCCCACGAGTATGGAGAAAAAAATGGGAGAACACAGTCACGTCTGCCTGTCACTGGCAATGCGACCCAAGGACCATCTCTTCACTCCCCTGATTCCCATTCACTTTTCTGTACTAGGAAATTGATGATACTATTCTCAAATTTTTGACATGAAAACCAAGTTAAATTTTTTGTAAAACACCAAGCACAGTAATTGACAAATAGCTCCCAGGAAATGGCAGCTTCTAAAATTATGGTTGTGTTTACAAAAGTTAAAAGTTGAATAAAAACTTAAAAATTTAAATCAACAAAATTAAATAAATAAGAAAACAAACATCAACTAAATTCAACTTCCTAAAATTTACCTATTTTATTATTTGCTAATATCTTTCCAGAAGATGCTATAAATATGTGCACTTTTGAAACTAGTTGCAAAAAAGCTGGCATGAAGGCACATACTGGTAGGATTAGCTCCCTGTGAGGCTGGGGTAGGAGGCTGCTGAGTTTGATGGCTGGGCATGGTGGCACATGCCCATAATCCCAGTTCTTGGGAGGCCATAAACATGAAGATCACTATGAGTCCAATCTAGTAGTGAGACCCTGAACACCCTGTAGACCCTTCCCCAAAATACAAAAAAAAATCCAACTTGAATGTCCACCTGTAAAGGATGATTAGACAAATTATGGTGCATATAAATGTCTGAAGGAATATACTTTAGCTATTAAAATGTCCCAGTTTGTTACACAGATTTGGAGAATAACTTACAAAACATTGTCCATCAAGATATGTTACAGTAGAAAATTATAATCCTGGTTTTATTTTTTTCAGTTCTGAGAATTGAACCTAGGTCTTTGCACTGAGTTCCATCTCTAATACCACTATTTCCCCTTTTTCATTTTGAAATGGGCTCACTCACTGCTTGGTTGCCCACTCTGGGAGTGAGGCCAGCACAGCAGGCCCTGGGGATCGAACTCCCAGCTCCTGTGCCTGCTTGCAGGCACTTTAATCCACTGAGCTGTTTGTCAGCCCAGGTTGCCTGTAGCTTTTAAATACCACAGATTTTACAAAATAAATATTCTTTTGGAAATATATTCTCACATTTTGAAATTATCTAGAGAATTAGAATCTTAATGAATGAAACGTTTGGATGGGATGGTATTCTTCATTGAGAAGTCAATATAAACAAGAACTTAAGGGAAGAAAAGCTCTCAAGGAGAAAGAGAAAAGTTTAGCTTTAGTCCACATCATAGACTTGGCCAGTTCCTTTATAGGTACTTTATAGGTACTGCAAGAGTCACTGGCAGGTCCCAAAAAAGCCAATGGCATGATCTGAGCTCAGCTTTAGAATGAGCAGTCTGGAGGCTGTGGGGAGATGAATGCAAGGAGGCAGTGAGGAAAGCAGCAGGAGGCCAGAGACTACTGGGGCAAGCAGGGGTGGTTTCTGCACCCATAGCAACGCTGGTGCCCAGGGAAGGTCTGAGAGGCTGTACCCCAGGATGCCAAAAGTGGCACCTCTGGTGGTGACATTTCTCATGGATTTAAACTGCTCTTCACATTAGCTGCAGATTTAATTTTCTTGTCTTTTTTTTTTTTGGCAGTACTGGAGATTGAACTCAGGACCCTTGCTCTTGCCAGGCAAGTGCTTATTCTACTAAGCCATCTCCCCAGACCATGCACATTTAACTTCCTACAATGAACATGTTTTGTCTCTGCCTATAATTAATCAAGATGTATATAAAGTAAAAAGTAAAACAATAACCACCTCCATTTCCCATCAGACACCTTCAAGATAGAAATTATTAAAGGTTTGGGAAAACATAAATATGAGGAAAGTCTGAAACACTATTGCTTGTAATTGCTATGGTTTGAATTTTGTCCCATGGAACTTGTATACTGGAAATTGAACCCCTACTATTATATGCTAGTAGTAGCTGAAGCTGGAACCATTGTTGGTCATTGGATAATGGACACTGAGTCTTTACAAGTTGATGAGAACTTTGATTTAGTATATTGATTAATCAGAGGATTAATGGATTCACTAATGTGTGAGCGTGTTATCAGGAGAGCTGTTCTGTGATAAAGGTGTGTTTGGCTATTTCCCCTGAATTCCTTTGTCATGTGATGCCCTGTGCTGCCTTAGAACTCTGGAAGCCATTGTCAGATGTATCCTTTAACACTACAGTTCCTGGTCTCTGGGAGTATAAAAAGTAAATTTGTTTTCTTTATTAATGATCCAGTCACAAGAGTGCTTGTAGAGCAACAATAAACACACCGAGGCAGCAGTTCTACTTTCTTCAGCTATTTATTTTCAGGGGGAATATTTTGCTTCCTAGAGTGACCCTGAGTGACTGGGGCAATGGCGGCATCTCCAGCGAGTGAAAAGCAGTAGTTGGGGAGGAATATGGGGAGAAGGGGAGTACTTGAGCAGTAGGGAGAGTGGGCTTGAAGTCCTTGATGTGTGGTTGGAGATGAAGGCATGAAAATGTAAAAAGAAAAAAGAGTTTTTGAAGGTGGGTACACAGAGTGGGCAGTTCAAAGTAAATGGACAATTCCAGTTACTAAAAAAATGTTGTTAACAAAAATCAACTAATACTCATGGAGCCTCACAATGTGCCCAAAAACATTCTGATCCTTAATCATTAGCACTAGAATTAGAAGCTGTGAATCAAGAGAGTTGGCCTGGACTTTGCTGCTCTTCTCAAAGCCATAGAGCCCTTAACTTCCATAAGCTTTCGAGTGAGAAAAGCTGTAAAGTGTACAAGGAATTAATTGGGTCAATGCCAAGCCCCTCTGCTTCTGTGGAGTGATGCTGCATGAACTTTTTCAAAATGACAGATGAACACTACTTATGTTTTTTTTTTCTAATCCATGCTGGTATGCAAGAAATGACCTTAGCTTCAACTAAGCTTCTAATCTTATCTCTAGTCCTTCACTCTAAAAGCCTTGCTCCTAACTCTCTAGACATAAGGTAACTAACCCTCCCAATACAACCAGGACTAAAAAGTTATATATAGGGTTTCTATCTTATAATAAACATAGTCCCAGGCAATTATATCCATTACTCTGGGATTAAGGGAGTTTGTGGGATGTCAGACTTACAATGCTACACTCAAACAAAATAGGATGGGTTGGTCGCCTCACCAAACATGGCTGTGATGGTTTGTGTCTAGTCCATGTTGCCTCCCACCCCCTCCCCCCAAGCCTCATGTAAGTCATGGGGCAAACATGACTTAAGGAGCTGGGAGTGGCTTGAGGGGTGGGGCCAGAGGACCAGGGTGGAACTCGAGGGGCGGGGCCAGAGAGGCATCAACCGTTAAACTAGCAGCACCAGCTTCCCTCCCTTCCCCCCAGCCATCAGACTCCCTTGGAGATGTGGAAAGCCAGTCATCCTGGAGACCGTGGTGCCCCAGCCTCTCTTCTAGACCCTGTAGTGTGGGTGGCTGTGTGTGTGATTGAGGTCACGTTGGGCAGAGAGGAGATGTTTGCTGAAGACAGAGGCACTGATCCTGTCTTCTGAGCAAATAAGGCTCTGAGGCCTTGCTGTGTAATTACGGCTGTTTTAAACTATGAAATCTCCAGTAACTGTGAGCTAAATAAACCTTACCTTCCTTTATTTTGAGCGTCAGGTATTTGTCCCAGCAATGAGAGAAGAGTAACTAATACAACGGCGCAGCCTTTTTATACCTTTCATGCCTTCACGAGTGCTGATTCCCTTGTCTAGATTATCCTTTGATTTCTTTCCTCTAGAATTATTCATCTCTAAGACACACCTAAATCCTCTACAGGGTTACTTTTGCCTAGCTTTTCTGAGTAGACTAACTTGGTCCCTTTCCTTGGCTCTTTGTTCATTATCTCTACAGCTCTTCCTTGCAATCACAACTTGATTTTCCCACATTCAGGGGTATGACTTGCTTGGCTTAAGACAATCCACGCACCACATTTCCAACCCACAGAAGGCATTCAGATAAAGGGGAGAATCATAAGAAAGTGAAAACCTTAAAACTTTTAGAAAGCTGTCAGAAGGTTCCTCTTCCTATACGTGGATGTTTAGAGTGAGAAATTATGGAGTGTGCAAGGGACAGCACTAGTTTTTAGACCTGAGCATGGCACCAAGAGTTGGCAAGAAGCATTCATGAAGCCTGAACTAACATCCTCTGATAGGATGCTATTTCTTCTGCAATAAAGTACCACAGACTGGGTGACTTCGGTAGGAGAAACCTATTTTCTCACCACAACTCTGGAGAAGTATGACACCAGCATGTTCCCAGGGCTGGTTTCTCTTCAGGCCTCTTTCCTTGGTTTTAGATGTTTGTCTTCTTCCTGTGTCTTTCTTCTATATGTTCCTGTGTCCTCTGTATTCTAATCTCTTTTAAAAAGGCGTCTAGCGAAATTGGGCTAGCTCTCAGCCCAATAACCTGATTTCAGATTAATTTCCTCTGTAATGATCCTATGTCTAAATATAGTTGCATTCTAGGTACTAGAAATGGATAGAATCAGAAATATTTGTTTCAGTGATATAAATTAATAAGTTAGCTTTGCTCTTAGACCACCCCGAATTTTAGTTTTATTTTATTCCTATCTGAGGCAGTCCTGTCACTTTTTCTGTAATATGGCTTTTTTTTTTTTTTTTTTTTTTTTCCACAAAGAACGATATTAGAACTTGTTCATATGTTGACCTGTCATACCAGGTTGCATTTACACTTCGCTAGGAGGCAGTTGTTACTCACATCTCTGTATCTCTGCTTCCTTAGCTTCTGGCCCATAGTATATGCTTTGAGATAATTATCAAATGAATAAAAACTGATTTACCATTAGGAGCAAGAATCCTGGAAGAGTAAGGTCCCTTTTAATCTTTATTTTGTTAACTTTTTGATTAGCATTTCCTGGCCCATAACCCTAAAATGGCTGCAATTAAATCACTGAGCTTAGATCTCAGCATTATAAAATCACTCCAGGCCCAGGAGATGGGTACTAGGGAAGGTAGAAGTGAGACGCACAGAGACTCCCAAGGTGACAAGAATGGGGAGCAAATAGCAATCACGATTGAGTGCTATGTTTTTAGAGATAGTTGATGTGCCTTCATTACATTTTGCATAATAAAAAGAGCACAAGGAGAAACTTACAATTATCTTCTTTCAATTGTCAAATATATGTGTAATTTTAGATGCCAAAATTTAGAACAAGGACAAACAGTATAGTTTCACACTTTTTTTTTTTTTTTTTTGGCAGGACCAGGGTTCAAGCTTATGACCTTGCACTTGCCAGGCAGGCACTTGTGCCACAGAGCTATCTCCCCAGTCCCAACAGTATAGTTTCAGAAATGGCAGGAAGCTATTCAGTGACAACAGGGAGAAGTGCACATGAAGATGTACATTAAAGTACATTTTAAAAAGCTCTTGTTTCATCAAGGGACAAGCTCAGGAAAGCCCTCATACTTTCCAGGAAAAATGTGACTCCCCGGGGATTTTTTTTTTTTTTAATTCCAAAGCAGATAAAGAAGATTTTTCATTTTTTTCCTCTTTCAACTTTCTAGCATACAAGGGTTAAAGATTAATTCCCTAATGGCATTTCACTGTCAATTCTCATGCTAAGGTGTCGTGAGCTGCTTTCTTAAAGTGTAAAAGCTCTCTTAGCAATTATCATCATGTGCTTTTGAACTGAAGGTGAGCTTGGCTTCCATCCAGGAAACTCTTTCACTCTCTGTTACAAGGAGCAATTACAACCAGCCCAAACAATTAGATAGTTTAAAAAGTCAGTTCACTCTTACAAGGCTGAACTAAGTATGTAACTTGACACAACCACTTACTATGATGAATTATTCTTTTATTCTTCATTTTCAGGCATCAAAGAAGACAAAAAGCAACTCTCATGCCCTGAAGAGCTTCTGATACCTAGGGCACCAGCTTTCACAGTCCTCTGGGGGTTTGAGGTTGAGTCTGGGGAGGATGTAGCTAAACCTCTCCTCCAGCGCATGGTCCAGGGTCTAGAGAAAAGTCTTGGGAGAAGATGATCCATTGTTAAGAGAGGGACAAGTGTAGTCTATTCCTACAAAAGGACAACTATTGAGAGAGAAGGGCTGTCACTGGGCCAGTGGCACAAAATTACACAAATGGGAACATCTACATGAAAAGAACACATCCAATGTGTGACATATTTTTCCCATTAAATTTCTTTTGCATTCTTATTCAGAACTCAGTATCATGTCTCAAATGCAGACATGATAAAATGATTCAAATTCCCTGCAGAGACGATATCCTTGAAGGTTGTATTAATTGTTGTGCTGCTTTTGAGGTTTAGTATATTATGAAGTTTAATGTATTTTCAGCATGTCTCATAACTATATATTTTCCTTTGACATGTCATATCATATTCCTAGTGCTGAATCAACATGCAATAATACCCGCCATTTTAAATCAGACGTGAATGACACTAAGCATTCTCTACAGTTTTTTCCTTTCTCTTCACCAAGAAACTTCCCATTAAAGCTTGTTTCCTGTCCATCCAGTCCAATCCGTGTTTGCTTGCTACATGAGCTGCCAGTGTGCAGCACCAGCACTACAACTTTCCTACCTCCAATGACATACATACATAAAAAATAGAAATAACACATCCCTGACAGAATAAAAAAACATGACTGAGAAACGGGAAAACAAAGACATTCATCATATTTCTATACCAAGATATCATTTCATATATTTAACACGCATCATTAACACAACTGCCAAATACATTCTAATTTGCTGATAATAACCTGTAATTACATAAGTTATTATTCTTGGAAATTTCTTATTGTTTTCAAAGCACCATTCTCTAATAATGAAATTGAGCACTGCAGGTATGCTTCTCAGTATCAAAATTAAAAATGTCTCATCTCTTATTATAAAAGTATCATATGTAAGTGAACACAGAAAATAAACAGCGGTGGAAACCTTTGAGTGGAGTATGAGTGCATTCAGGGGAGTGTTTTGGAAGGGACCTGCCAGGAGGATTTAGAGAAAGGAAAGGAAGAAGAGGAATAGGAAATCATAGATGCTGTGGTTGCCATTTGCAGTAATCTAGGCGGAAAGAAGTTGACACATGGGATAATAGCTGCTGTCTTCCTCAGAGATTCCAGAACAGAGAAGACATTGTTCACATATAAACAGGTCACCTGCAATGAAAACCTGCCTGTTGCAATGGAAAATCCTCATAAGGAACCTCTTAAGAAGTATATGTTTTGTGGAAAACATGTGGATTGTAAAAATGTACAGCTTTTGTCCCAGTTTACTTCTCCACATACTGGCTGCATTCATGGGAGGCATGTAACAGGTCTTTGTGGGAAGAAAAAATTTCAAAAGCCTTGAATAAAAGTGGTCCTGTATGATTATTGCCTTTAAAAAACAGAAAATAAACAGTGGTGAGTACGTTAACTTAATTTTTGGTAAATTTTTCTTAAATTCCAATTTATAGTAACATGGAGAATTTTAATTTGAAACTTTATTACATGAAATAAGATCAAGGAATACACAATATTTGAACACAGTACGATTTTGTGTTTATAACCTCTCCATGAGGAATTATTGTGCAAAACTATAAATTTTTTTATTAAAAATTATATTCTTCAAAGGGTTCTGCTTAATTTTAATAGTATACATTTCTTTGAGATTGCTAGATATGATTTTTTATTCTCTGATGTTAGCAAATTCAGGACAGGATGGCTGTTCCAGCTTGTGTCTGGATGTCCACCCAAAGCCTCATGTGCTCACAGGTGGAGCTTTGTGGAGGTGGCTGGATCAGGGTGTGTGAGTGTGGGTCAAGGTCATGATAACTGATTAGTCCATTGATTGAATTATCATGCTTCTGTCTGTGCCTGGATGAATCTACTGAAGATAGAACCTAGCCCGAGCATGAGTGGCACTAGCTGATAAGTCTGTAGCCTGGGTGGCGTACAAAGGGAAGGCCAATGGTATACAGAGGCTAGCCCTTCCTGCCAGCCCAGCTATGGATGGTTTCATTTGACCATTCCACCCTGCCTTTGAACAAGCCAAACACATACTGAAATCTCCAACTGTGAATTAAACTAAACTTTTCCTCCTTCCATTTGTGCATATCAAGTATTTGTCACAGCAGTGAGAAGGTAACCAAGACAAAGATCAAAAGCTTATGTATAGAAAAAGGCCTATGCAAACCTTAATGACTAGGGCCAGCGCCTGCTTAGGTAGGTGCAGGGACCAATATTCATTCCCCAGCACAACATGCTGTGCTGACTCTGCCGCCAGTGTGTGTGGTGGTGCATGATGGTAATCCCACAACGGGAAGCTGCAAACAGGAGGATCACTATGAGCCTGAGCTACAGAGTGAGACCCTGTACCAAATACATTTTTTAAAAAAGATCTTAATGACTTATGAAATATATTGCACTGTTAAATTCTCATCACTTTATTCCAAATACTACTAACTCTCTTTTCCTGAGATCTTTTGCCCTTTTCCCCTTTCAAAGGACCTAGACAATTTACACACACACAGACACACACACACACACACACACACACACACACACTTTAAAAGTAAGGAATATCATAAGATGGGAAAAAATAGGTTCTCAATTTATTTTTCTGTGAAGGAAATTTTTATGGAATTTTATTTCATTGGCTATGAATGTTGCTTCTATTTCCAAACCAGTGTATAAAAGCTCATAGCAACTCCTATGTCTTACATCTAGATGTCCTCCTCCAGAACCTCAGGAGCTCATCAGAGGTGGCTCGGTCAGGGTGTGTGACACTGGACCAAATGCATGTGGTAAGTGGATAAGCCCACTAACCCAGAACTAGTTTAGCATAGCTCTGGGTATAGCAGCATGGATTTTTTTTTTTTTTGGGGGGGGACCCGGGTTCGAACTGACAACCCTGCACTTGCCAGGCAGGCACTTGTGCCATGGAGCTGTCTCCCTGGCCCCAGCAGCATGGATTTGCTAAAAGGCAGAGGTCCTACCTGCGTGAAGGTGTGGCAACAACTACAAGACTTTGAGCCTGAGTGGAACATAAAGGGAGAAAGAGAAAGGAAGGCTACTGCCTTCTGCCTGGCCTTCCATAAAGTGTTTCCCTTCTGCCATGCCCTTCATCCATGCTGCCTTGTCTTGGAGCCCATGGATATGGACTAAGATCCCTATGAACTGCCAACTAAATAAACTTCTCTTCCTTGACCTTGTGTGCACTGAATATTCTGTCCCAGGGATGAAGCGATAGCTCAGTAAAATAAGCGCTTACTTGCCCATTTTAGCTTTCTGGCCTCTTTGCCTGTCTAGATTGGCCTGAGTTCAATCCCCAGTTCTGCAAAAGAAAAGAAAAACAAAAAAAGGCTGCTAGAATATTCTCTCCCAGAAACAAGAAAGTAGCTATAACACTGTCAGTACAAATGAGAATATCAATTTATGTGATTTTCTTCAAAATGAAGTTTGCTGTTAAATTTATCTTAACCTTTTCCCAACATTAACAAAAGACATGGAAATACTTTTACTTTTAAGCCAAACAATTTATGCATGCTTTATAATATTCATTCAAGTAAAACAGAGGCAGCCCGTGGGGTTGCATCACTAAATCTTGTCATTACCCATCCTAGCAATCTTCACCAGGAGGGGTTGTGAAACTGTCAAAGGGAACATGGTCAGCCTTGAACTGGGCCTGAAACCATCTCTCAGGTTAAAAAATGCAATGAAGTTATTTTGGTAGGTGGAGGCCATACCTGAGCAGTCATTTCAGGTCTGTTATTCTGCTGGTTCAGACACTCTTCATTGCCCTCTTATCCTGGCATTTCACTCCCAGACCTAGAAGAAGGTTCACTCATCCTATTTCCAGGTGTTGTTTTTGCCCATTTTAGCTTTCCAGACTCTTTGCCTGTCTAGATGGGTTTGGCAAGAATGAACTATGTGGGATGTGATAGTCAAATAAACTCTGGATGTGAAATAAAAACTGTAGTCATTAGGATCTGGCTTATTATTATACCTGTGTCATCTTGACATATCACATAAACTTGCTAACTTAACTTAGTTGTGACACCTATGAAATTGGCTTTTTCAAATCATATGACATTCATATGATGGTTTTCTTTCCCATCTTTTAGAATAGTTTACCTTGGTTCTGCTTATTCTGTGACCCTTGCTCGACTTATATATTTGTATGAGACATGACTATAACAGTACCTTCAAGTGTTTTGTAAATTGTACAGTATGACCTCATTACTACCTTGTTTGTCCTCCTTAGCTCTCTGGGTCTAAAGGTCAGTTCTCTCAGTCAGCCTGGTTTAGCTTGTTTTACCCTCATATATGAAAAACTTCATGTAAGTACCTGAATTCATTGTCTTTCCCTTTCAAATAAGTATGTAACACCTGACACTCTCCAGCTGGGTTCCTTTCTTTAATAAAATACGTTGCCATACTATCTCAGAAAGGAGGAACAGTTTTAGAAGATGTGACATCAGCCAGAAATCTGAATAGCAACGTTTTCAGAGAATTTTCTACATAGTTCTTGAATTAGCAGCTAAAATACCTAATTCCTAGCTCAATTCTGTGTCCATTGTTGGAGAGTGACAGAAAATCTGTGCTCTATTCTTTTTTTTTTTTTTTTTTTTGCGGTATCAGGGATTGAACTCAGGTTCCTGAGCTTACCAGGCAGGCACTTATTCTACTGAGCTATTTCCCCAGACCCCCTGTGCTCTATTCTTGACTTTGCCTCCAAATTGTGGTGACTTTGAATAGATCATTGTCTTCTCTGGACTCTCATTTCCTCATGTGTAAGTTGAAAAAGTTGGCCCTTGAGTTTTCAGCCCCCTTCCCCATCATTCTTTGTTGTATGTTATACAACAGAGTTGAAAGAAATGACGGGAAGATGATCAATATAGATTCAGAGGTCTCACTGAGATGAGCCTCTCTCTAAGTGAGTCCCCAGCCATGGAAACTTCTCACATTTATTGAGAACTCCAAATGGGCTTAGGAATGTGCATAAGCCATTCGATGTAAGCAAGCTGATAGTTGCATTACCTTGCCACATTTACCAAACATACCACTAGTTGGTCATTTCCCAGGTAAAGAAACAAAGACCAGACAGGGCACAGCCTCCAGGAATCTGCTACCTTCTCTCCAGCTTGCCAGAATTACAAGGGGCGGGAGTCTCCCGAAGCTCTGTTCTTTGTTCCTTGCTCCCTTGGGACAGTAAGCTTCTGACTCATATCGCTACAATTCTTCATCAAATATTTTTGAACGTGGAGAAGATCAAGGTTTCTGAGGACAAAGTGAATCCAAATTGTAAATGTGAATGAACAAATGTAAACCAAAAGCTAACTTAAGATCCTTTAAAATTTTATTTTTGTCTGCTACAGGAAGTGCACCTTGTCCACTGACTATATAGGGGTTCTCCTCTCTTCCCACACCCAAGTAAAAAATATAAACAATGCCTGCCTAGCATACCCATATTTAGTCTTGCTTTCCCTATTCCTCTCTTTACTGGTTCTATACCTGAGAATTGACAATCCAGTGGAGTTAGGCTGCCACTTTGAATCAGTCTTGCTAAGATTTGCCTTCAGTTCTAATTATATATTGCTTCTCAGAGTTCCTTTTGCTACAGATTCTGGTCACTAACATCTGTTATAAGCTAACTTGAGTGAGCTTATACTATGCCAGCATTTTAGGAGCTGCTTGTCTTCTGGCTCACCCTGCCCACCCATAACCCATGGAATGTGCTAAGCCTTTCAGAGGCAACATGCAGCCCCAGGTGTCCCTACACTCAAAAGCCTTTTAGAGATAGGACGTGACCCCAGGTGTCCCAGCCTTCAAACTGAGAATTGACTTAATCCCTTCCCTAGTTGACAGAAGTCCCACTACCCCAAGACAAACTCTGCTTTTTGCTTTTGTTCGGTCTGAATTCTGTTCTTACCTTTATTTGACCGAAACTTTGCATCTCCCTGCCCCATTGTAAGCTGCCTTTGCTAGCTCTCTGTGTAACAAACTATGTGATTGTCATATTATAAAACCTTGTCCTCCCTATAAACCCCAACCCTGGTCACAGATGTTCTCCCTCATTGCAGGCATGTATAGTGCCAAATGTCCTTCCTGATTGCAAGAACAGAAGGCAACTCCTGGGCCATGCAACTTGTCCTCTTCCTCCCCCTACCTAACTTGCGGGCTTAGCTTTAAACACCCCGTCCTGTAATCGCTTAGTGTGCATTCTTTTCAGTTTTGCTGGGAGAGTGTCACTGCTGAACTCAGCTAATAAAGTGCTCCAAATGTTTTTTTCGGTTCTGGGTCTTTGTTTTCTTCGTGCTGTGCAACAACATCTAATGCTGGTGAAGAGTGGTTCCCCCCAGTTTTCACTCAATCCCAAATCATAGTTTGATTGGGAATAACTCCCTAAGTCATGAGTTTTCAATCTTGGCTGCCTATTAGAATCACATAAGAAGTTGTGAAAATTTCTTATTCTTAAGACATACTCCAGACCAATGATTCACACCAAGTGAACCATTCAGAGGTTTCGATTTCGATGATACAAAAAAATCTGCCGTAGCATGTGTACCATAGGTTCAGCACCATTTCTCAAGGCCCATTACAGCAGAATGGGTAGGGGGAGGGTATGCCACACATTGTTTATTTTTTTTCAAGTTATAAATCTTCTGATACCCTGAGGATCCTGGTTACAATTAATTGTTAATTTTATTAGACTGAGACTCCTAGAAAGGTGACTGGATCATGAGGTCTCTGTAGCCACGTGGATGAATCCACTCATGTCACCATGGTGCTTTCCCCTAGACAGCTGGAGCCCAGCTGGAGGTGGGCTATTTGAGCACCGTTAGGGGATATGGCTCTTGCTAGTGCTCTTCTAACCAGTTCTGCTTCTAACTGCCAAGACGTGAGCAGTTCTGCCTGCTGAGCCCTTTGCACCCTGATGCAACCCTGTGGGGCCAGCAGATCACAAAGTGAAACCTCAGAAAATGCAAGCAAACATGAAGTCTTCTTCATTTGAGCTGTGTATGTCAGGTACTTGGCCACAGTGGCACTGTGGCTAGAGAAGCCTATGTACAGACAGTGCTGAGCATCATGTCCCTACTGAGCCTAAGAATGAAATGAGAGGAAAGCAACTGGGAAAATTCTGAAAGGCTGAAAAATAGGTGGGTGCTAACCCAGGGTAAAGAGCTCTGGAAATATCATGGCCTGGCTGGGGTTCAGGAACAAGGCTGTAGAATAGAAAGAGCTCAGTTCTGAAATAAGGTTCCTACAGTGATGGTCAGGGTAAAAGAGGGCACTGCAAAGTAGAAGCCCATGCTCTATCCACGTATGGTGGCTTAGAATCAGAAAAGCAGGCAGAACTTCAAAGACAGACAGAAGATTTGAATGCCTGTCATGATGACCTTTATTGGGTACTTTATGTTTGTCATTTGCTTCAAATTATTTCACCTTACTTGATTATAATAGGGAACCTCTAAAATAGGTAGATAGTGCAAGCATAATTGTAATGCCCAGTTTTGTAGGTGAGAAAGATAAGGCTTATAACACAAGCTTACAAATATTTTAATACCTATTTGTATATTGCTTCATTCCCTTTTGTATTGACAGTGGGAAAATATTGGAGATGTTTTTGTGTTTTGTTTTTGGGTTAGTTGTCACAGTTAAGTGAAGTTAGGCATACCCAGATGAAATAATTACAACACAACACAGATTGCTTGGCCTTTATGATTCACTTTCTTAAACAGGTCTCATGTAATCATCCTTACATAAAATTAGTAAAGATGGATTCCCTTGCTTGGAAGGGGGAAATGTGTTTGGGGATCAAATGATTCCTGCTTTCATTAGCCACCTTAATCCCATAGGGTTTTGACTGTATTATTTTTCCCTGTAGGTAACTAACTTTTTATATTAGCTTTGTGTCACCATGGTAAAACATACAGAATGGAGAGTTTCACTTGGGCTCATGTTTTTGGAGATTTAAGTCCAAAACTGAAAGGTCCCATTGTTCTGGGTTTTTGGTCAGAATATGTTGGGCAGAATGTTTAAAACTTGAGCCAGGAAACAGAAAGACAATGGACCTGGGGTCAGCAATGACATTCAGGGGCATACCTTAAGGACAAAAAAAGTATCTTCCACTACCTAAGGTCTACAATGTCTTCCACTATCACTGTCCTGGAGGACCAATCCTTTATATAAGGACCTTGGGGGGTCAGTCACCCAAATCATAGCAGTCCCTGAGTACAGAGACAGTCTTATTTATCTCCACATCTTTCATAACACCAGGCAAACTATTCAGTCAGTAAATGTATTGACTAAGAGAGTGAATAATTATGAATGAATCAGATGTGAAGTAAAAGTTCTTGGACATGAATTTTAAAGAAAGTATTGATTTAATCTTTTCAGATAATGAGTATATGTTCAATATACATCCATTTATATACAAAAAAATGAATGTTTAGTTATACAGGTCTTGCTTCGACTTGCCCTTGACCACCCAGCAAGAAAAAAAAAAATCCTTAATTACAATGCATGGAATGCAGAGCTAGATTGGTGAGATGAGCTTTAGGAGGCTTAGATTCAGTAGCCTCCAACATCACAAGCTTCACTGGTGGCACACTGCAATTGCAAAACCTTTGACTGTATATGTATCTGCTTCCTCTTAGTCCAAAGGGAAGTATATT
>PVJA010012342.1:0-52296 GCA_004027025.1 Myocastor coypus
ATATATATATATATATATGTATGTATATATATATATAAAACATATATATAGCTACTTTGTCTTAGTTCATTGAGAATAAAAGTTCGTAGTAATACTGTTTAGAAAAGATATCAGCTCAGCACCTTTTCCTCTGAATAACTACTATAAAGATAACAACATGCATGGTATTAATTGTAACCATCCTACTAACTTGTTTTGAAACTGTTTCATTGCTATTTTACCTTTTTTCTCATTAAAATGGATAAAAAAAATAAAATAAAAAGAAATTGTCACTAATCTGTAAGCATCGAAGTCCAAGAACCTACTCCCCATATAACTACACTGTGTGATTCATTAGGGCAGAATAGTCACATCCCCATCGCTCTTAAAACTTTCACTGCCCAACATGTCATGAGGGTATCAGATTTCAGCCTTAGTTGGGGAGAGGGAAAACATTCAGGCCATGGCAGGCACCTAAGATTCAACCTCCCTAAGATCAGTCCTGCTACAGATATATAGGTATCACACACACACACACACACACACACACACACGAATGCACATTCCCATAATTTCACCTCATCTATTCAGGCAGTGTCTCCTGAGCTTCCATCAGATACTGGACGCCATTGCTGACTCTGAGCTGTGGAAAAAAAAGGAGTAGGACACAGTCCAGAGCAGAAAGATGCTGGAGGCAGCCACCATCTCACACTGTGCTGAGAGCTGTCCTTCACACAGGCACAGGGTGGGGAAGATGGGAGACAATAGCCTGGGATCCTAGTGGCTCCTTGGAGAGGCAAAGCCCGGCTGAGTCCCAGGATGTAGGTACGCGGTGGGGCAAACAAAGGTGCTGGAAGGCAGCAAAGGCAATGTAGAGGCAAGCACACATGGTGTCCTCAGGGCTCCTGGGCTTTGAAGTCTGGAGAAGAGATGGAGGGTTTGATGGAGAGAACATCTCCAGGCTTACGCAGCCTTGTTGAGAAGCGTGGACCTCATGTATGTGGCCACCAAACTGTGTACAGCAGGAAAGGAAGCTGATGGGGTCTAAACTGCAGAGGGCCTCCTGGGGAGCTTCATGGGAAGAAAATGGATGTGGCCTGGTCTGGGACAGGGAGGAAGTCTGGCAATCACTGCGGGACTTAGATAAATGCTGAGGAGAAGCCACTCAGTACCACACCAAGGCTGACACAATGACTGCTGCTGATTCATAGGAATACCTGGAAGGATGTTCATTAAAATGCCAACAGTGGTGCTGGCAGGAAGATATGTGGTGATTTCTCATCTTTTGTATTTTCCCAGATTGCTTAAAATTTTCAGCATGAGGATGTATTATTTGCATAATTGAGAACAACCAAAACACTCTGTTGCTCATTATTAAAAGCTGACAATGACCCTGAGAGAAATAATGGACCATGGTCAAATGGTAGATAAAAATAGAACTAGGATCTAGCCTACAGCTTCTTTACCTGGACACCAGCCATTTAGCTATCAAAGACTACCTAGGAAGCCACCCTGATAGAAGTCAGACTTGGGAGAAACCAGGTTTTTATCCCTAATGACAATCCAAGAAGCTAGACAATAACTTCTACAGCAATTGACCCAGCCAGACTGGTTACATGATTAATAAATGACAACTAGCATTTGCCACTACTTCCATCTTAGGACCAATACGGTAAAGACGAATATTCCCCCTAACCAATCAGATAGGATGCCTGATACAGGAAGCCCTCCTGCAGCTTCTCCATGGCAACAGCTTCCAGCAGGGTACCTCTTGCCCCTCTCTGAGGGTTAAACACAGTGATACTGGCTGACTCCCTTGCTACCACTCCAAAGAAGCTGCCTTAGCTTTGCTTCTTTGGTTGGTCAGTGGTTTGTATGTGGTTTAAGTGGCTCTCCACATGTGTTGCAAGCTTAGTCCTCAGTATAGGCAGGTGGTCATACCTTTAAGAGGTGGGGTCACAGAAGGATGGAAAATATAGTCCTAGAAGACTATAGTCCTAGACTTTTAGTCCTAGACTTTTCCTAGGAGGAAAGGTGGGGTCACAGAAGGATGGAAAATATAGTCCTAGAAGACTATAGTCCTAGACTTTTAGTCCTAGACTTTTCCTCCTAGGAAAAGTCCTAGAAGGATGCAGTGTCCTTCTTAAGTGACTCTCCTTACTTCCTCCGAGATAGTTGTCCTTGCTATAGCTTCCTGTCTTGTCATGTGATCTCTTCCTCTTCTGGTCACTTCTGCCATGATGCTATCTCCTATGATGTCCTCACCAGAGCCAGGCCAATGTGGGTAATATGCCCATGAGTTTCAGAACCATGAGCTAAATAAGTCCCTTTTCTTTATGTAATGTTCAGACTCAGGTACTTCACTATAGTAACCAAATCAACAAATACAGTTACGGTTTAATAATTGTCAGCTCAACTAGTTCCAGGGCCATGGGGAAAGTCAAAATAATCAAGAGCAAAAGCAGTTAGAAAAAGAAACCACAGAGCTTTATGTCTGTTAACAGTGGGGTGGAGAGTAGTAAAGCAAAGATGCCTCTTGCTTTTGACTACAGGTTCTGAGTTGGTCCTGGCACCACTGAAGGAGACACGCAGAAGGAGGGAACTTCTGGAAGGAGCCTGATGCTCGATCCCGCAGAGAGACAGCAAACTCATTGTAGTGAATATAGGATCCCTACGATCCATCCAGGAAGTGGAGTACACCTGTGGGCAAGGCTACAGGGGAACCAACAGGGATGGATGAGTACCTGAGGGCCACAAAAAGCATGACCCTTGAGGGCCAAAGGAGCAAAAAGACTATAGGACCAGGGGCCACTTATGGGTCCATGATTGTAGGAAGCAGAACTCAGCCAATTTCAACTCACCCAAGCCTGAGTGGAAAGCTGCATTCTCCTGCTATTGTCTTCCAAGAGCCAAACACAGCAGGACACCAGAGAACACAAGAAGTCAGGCACATCCATAAAGACCCTGCTTGCAGGGCCCAGAGTCAAGAGCGTGCAGGGAGGCTCTGCAGGGACAGGTAGAGAGCATGCACGCAGTACAGGTGGTACAGGAAAGATGAGTGCCATCTTGAAATGTTCACTGGGAGCTTCCTCTGGGTATCGAGGAGGACATGTCAGGCATGTGCAGAAACCAGAATAGAGATCTGAGATACAGAACTGTGGTTGGGAGATATGCACATGCAGGAGCTTTAAACCCAGAGATCTCTCCCCAAGGAACAAGTGGTAAGAGACCTAGGACAAACTCCAAAGGACCCCACATTCAAAGGGACAGGCAGGAGAGAAAGTCAAGGAAAGTCACTGGGAAGGAAAATGGTCAGAAACCTAGAAACAGTGACCACTGCATTTAACAGGTTTTCAGTCTGCTATAGCTTAGACCTGAAATTACTTGCAAAGGCTCAGGTATTGATCGCCTGATCCTCAGCTCAGGACTGTTAGGAGGTGATGGGAGATTCCAGTGGCAGGGCTTCATGGGAGGCTTTAGGTCATGAAGGGCATGCCTTCAACCCTTTTCAGTTCTCTTTTTCACACCGGGACACACAGGGAGTAGGCCTCCTCTACCATGCCCCACCACCATGTTCTGGACCACTAGTGGCCCAAAACAACAGGACCAGTCAGTCATGGACAGAATCCTCCAGAAATGGGAGCCGAAGTACACCTTTCCTCCTTTTGAGTTGACTCATCTTGGGTTCCATTGTAGTGATAGGACCTATTATACAGTTGAACTCCACAGCAGTGAGGTCTGAGCAGAGCAGGTCAAAGTTCTAACAAAAAGGCACAGAATTGAACCAAGTTCATGATCTTGAGCATCTCTGGGTGGGAGAATAAGAGAAGAGCTGGTGGTTAGTAAGAGTGCTGGTCATAATCTTCGTACTTTGTTACGCAAACATACATGGGTTCCCCAACAAGCATCCTCCACAAAACATCCTGAACATCAAGGACAGGAAAGAGAAGGACAGCCAGTAATGTTGCTCCTGGTGCTTCTAATCTGGGACCATAATTTATCCCTTCAACACTGGGCCCCCACATTTGATAATCAGTATTTATTTAAATCTGAGGAATTTTTAATGAACTAAAAATTTAAAATAGAGGAATAAAACATATTTACCACAGCCATAAAAAGAAACATACACAGCCTTGTTTCCATTTGCCTTTTCCATTTGCAAGGATCCACTTTTCCAAGAACTAGTTCCTCACCTCGTGGTGCCGAGCTCTAGCATGAGACACCACCAGCATCCCATCAGGCTCTTGGCGGCACACGGAGAGCTGGCACGTGCTCGCCTAGCACTTGAAAAAAAAAAAAAAATGAAAAAGCGAGCCAGCTGGCTACAATGGTCACAGCTTCCAGATGAAGAAGGAAAATGTTTACTCACACATGTCAGCAAGCCCCCAGCCCTCTTCAATTACTGACACTCAGTGCCAAAGCCTCATTCAATATTCTCCCAGTTTCCAAGTCCCTGGTGGGGTCTTTCTGGGCCAAAAGGTGAATCCTCCCAGTCATGGCCCTTTCCTTCTGTGAAAGCCCGTGGTAGGCTACATGCTCGTCCCATGGGACTGTGCCAGCATGGAAGCAGTGGGCACAGCTGAGCGGTGGGTGCTCAGTAACAGCCTTGCCGCTGGCAAGGGACGCCAGCCCACACAGAAGCAGAGGTTCTCTAACACGTGCATCTAAAAGTGGGGATGAACAGGTGAATTTATAGGATGACAAGTTACTCGACTCCATATATCCAGAGCACTATTTTTTCAATAGGAAATCAGTGTGAAAGTCATTTGTGGTGCATTATACATGATGACCTTTCGTGTGACACCTTTGGCCCATGTGTTTCATTAGTGCATATTGGTTATACAAATCAGTGGGTTTTATTTGGGCAAATTTGCACATATATGTAACATACATTTTTTTTTTTTTTTTTTTTGAGACAGGGTCTCGCTATGCAGTTCAGGCTGGCCTTGAGCTCCCTTTTGTAGCCCAGGCTGGTATTGAACTCACACTGATCCTCCTGCCTCAGCCTCCCAAGTGCTGGGATTACAGGCGTGAGCCACCATACCCAGCTTATGTAACATACTTTAAACATTTCATCTCTCACCCCTACTATCACCCCACTCTCCCTCCCCCTTAATTTCACATGTTGTAGGGGGGAGGCATTCACTGTGCAGAGTGTTTTGATAGCATTCCCACTTCGCTGTTTGTTTTGTTTTGTTTTTGTAGGACCAGGGATTGAACTCAGGCCCTTATACTTGCCAGGCAAGCGCTTGTTCTACTGAGCTATCTCCCCAGCCCTCCACCCCACTATTACTCCCCTTCCCTCCTTCTTCTGCCCTTCTTTTTGTCTAATAATCATCTCCCTCTACTTTCTAGTCATCTTTTATAGATTCCACCTGTTAGGACGCACATACAATGTTCGTTTTTCTTACTCTGGCTTAATTTGCTCAAAATGATGATCTTCAGATCCATCCATTTATCTGCAGATGAAAAAATTTCATTTTTCTGGCTGAGTCATACTCCATTGGGCACACATCTTCCTTCTTTTCAAGGCTTGGGGTTGAACCCAGGGCCACACACATGCGAGGCCAGCACTATAACACTGAATTACACCCTAGCCTATCTCGTTGAGTCTTTAAAAGCCCTCGTATGGTTCACACTACATGCACACCTCAGGCCAAGCCAATCTCATCTCAGATGCTCAGCACCCCTGGAGGCCTAGGACTGCCCTCTCAAACACAGTGGGTTCCCTAGAGCCTGAGACCTGGGGTAGCTTCCTCTCCCTTATTCTTGTTGCTGCTCAGGTTCGTTGCCTGCAAAACTGGTTCCCTGATTCCAGGAAACTTTAGGCTTCAGCTCACCCAAGGAAGAGCTCTGGGGTTGTAGAAGGCACCCTTGTTGTGGTTCATTTGCAACAAGAAGCTAAGAGAGAGCTTCAGCACTGGAGGGGGTGCTCCTCAGGACATTGTCCCTCACACATTGCAACACTCCCAATAGCTGCACTTGAATCCAGGTGACCGGGCTGAGACCATCTCCAGGAAACGTTCCTTGAGTCTCAGGGATGTGTTCTCACGTAGAAATGTGAGGATGAAGGCTGGGAGCACCCACTTCTCTGCACCCAGAGTTTGCCAGGCCAGATAAGTCATGACCTTTTGTGGGCATCTCATTTGTGAGTATTGAGTTGTCCAAGCCAGACAACTCAGAGAAGAGCCTAGACTGCCACGTTTCCTTGAAAAAAAGAGCAGATGGCATCATGTCTACATCTGTGCCTGTGTAAGAATCCAATCCAGTGACTTTCAAGGGATCAAACATGCTTTTGGAGACCTGAAAGCAACAGTGATTTTGTGGGGTGCTAAGAACAGACCCAGGCAATGCTGATGGGCCCCAAGAGAGGGATGGTGGAGCAGGAAAAATGCAATTTTAAAAGGCCCATAGCCCAAGTGCACGCATGCACTCCAACAGTGTGGCTGCAGGGGAGCTGTAGGGACACAGAAGCGCAGGCTGTTGTAATTTCTGGGCTGTTAATAAATCAGTGCACGAAATGGGCACAGAGTTACCTCAAGGGCTACCTGTCTCTGGGGCCTATGGCAATTGCCTCTCTGCATGAGAAGCCTCGCTGTTAAAACAGAGCATGATGTGAACACAGAACAGATATGGCCGTTGAAAGTTTCACAAGGCACTGTCTTAGAGCGTGTCCTTCCTTCCCGATGTCTGGGACAGCTGATCATGTTACCAAGTCTTCCTGCCCCTACCTACAGCATCTACCTGCTGGGAGCATCTCAGCTTCAGAGCCTCCAGCTCCACCCACAGGCACTCAGGGTCAGCTAAAATGTAAGCATTGCAAATTCAGGAGTGGAAAGGCTTTGAGGCCCTTGAGGGGGACATATGAGACTACCCAAGGTCGCTGGGAACAAGTGTGTGCTCCTTCATGTGTATATGTAGCCCAGAACCAGAGTAAATGGCCTGGTGCACGGAGAACCAGCTGGATCACTTGGGTGCACACAGACCCTGTCCCCAGCTCACCTGCAGTAGACTCTGAGTGAACAGTGAGGAGTCAAGCTCTTTGCAGGTCACTTTCCCTTCAAAGGCAAAAGACTCACAGTGAGATCAGTTGTGACCAGAGTTGCCTAAAAATGTGTGTGTGAAAGGTTATGACTATGACAAGACAGTCCTGGAGAAAACCGACAAACACTGGCTCATAGGACTTCGGGGGACACACCATCTTGCTTCTCTTCCACATTGCTTTACTAATACACTTAATTATGCAAGAGAAACACTGCCACCTAATTGGGAGGAAAAGAAAACATTTCCAGAGCCTGATGAAAATTCACCAGGTACTTCAGATTCAAGTAGATACTACCTAACAAATCTGGTTCACTTCCGGCCTTTCTAACTCCACATAAGACTTCTTCCTCTAGCAAACCTATGCTGAAAGGCAAAATGAGATGAGCCTGTGCTTGGCACACAGCTCTGACGCACAGTGGGGGCTAAAGGAAAAGAACAAGCTGCGCTTTCTAAGGAAACTGACAAATCAAGGCAACACAGGAAAATAATAGTGAGCAGTAAAAAGGAAAGCCCAGCCTCACAAAAGGGACCATCCAATGGCCCTGAAGCCATTTGTTAGGACATTCATCCCAAAAGAAAGGAGCAATGCCACCCAGCCAATTTCATTGGCCCCGGGTGGCAGCTCATATTAAGAACATTATTAAGGACTGCATCTCCAGCTGGTTGTCCATGAAATGCTGCAGCTCACTGTAGCTCTGAGGCAGCCATCAGACTCTCTAGTTAAGAACAGCTTGCCTGATGTCCTGGCCTGGTGTCACATACAGCACTGCAAACTGCAAAGGTGAGTGCTATGTTACCCAGGTTGCAGGCCCCACCAGCCTGGCAGGGAGACTCCACCTGCCTGGTCAGTTCCCCTTCCCTGTGTAAGAAGTAGCCCTACACAGGTGATTCATGAAGTTTCCTACCTCCCAGCCACTTATGCCAACAGCCTTGGTCCTCAGGCCCACACAGAAGGCAACCTCTGGAGACGCTGATCTTCCAGACTTTTATCACCCAAAGCAACATTGCTTAGGTACAATTCGCATACCTCAGGCACATTTCAATGGCATTTTGTATGCTGATGTTGTACGAGCAACACTTCTACCAAGTGATTAAGCATTCTGGTTCCCAAAAAAGAAATGCCATGCCCACAAAACAATCACTCCTTATTTGAAAACAAGGTTTGAAAGAACACCTTATTTCATTATAAAGCATGTCTTCAAATTCTAACCCTGTCCCCACCTCTGTCTTAAGGGCAGCTTCCATCCACAAAGGAATTTTGAATTTGAGTCTGAGTTGAGACCAAATCCATTTGCAAGGATTTGTGCTTTATTAGTCTTTGTATGAACAGGTCCCATTACAGGCTTGCTGTATAGTGGTCACCAGTAGAAGTTATGAGAACAAAAAGTTCGAGATAAGCTGCCAAGCCACACTAAAGGTACTAGGTACATATATTCCAACTTAGGCTGTAGTTTACTACACACTCCACCTAAGGCCTCAGCTACTGAGAGTCAGAGGGAGAGACACCACCTTCCCACGGAGCTCTTACCCCAGGTGCTTGCCATACAGTTGACACACAGGTGAAATGCTTCCCCCTTTCCTTAGGAAACCTAGACATGGAAAGGTCATGGGCCATTGTAATGGGGGGTGTCATGGTCCATTGTGGTGTTAATACAAAATACTCAAGGCTAGAACTTCATAAAGAACAAAAATATCATTTTCTCACAGTTCTGGGAGTTTGAGGTCAAGGTACCAGCAGGTTTAGTGTCTGGTGAGAGACCAGTCTTCCTTTCCAAGATGGTGCCATGTGGTTGCTTCTTTCAAAGGGTGACATGCTGGGGGTGGAAGGGACTAAAGGGTGAAATAGGAGAAGGGCAGGGCAGGGGAAACAGGCTTCTTCATGAAGCCCTGTCATGACGGTGCTCTTCCATTCTGGAGGTGGAGCCCTTATGACTTCAATGCTGCCCGTCACCGTCACACTGCAGGTCAGAGCCAATAGGTGACACTGGGAGCACACACTCAGAGCAGGGCATCAATGTTCCCCTGCACCACATACATCACTTTCAGTGGAGAGCAAAGCCTTCAGGGTTGGGCAAAGGCCAACCTCCTTTCTTAAGGCACCTCCCTCCCTTCTTAAGGATTTTAGGTTCCCCCAAGCTGAGAGCTGTGGGGAGAAGGGCTACAAGGGTGATCAATCCCTAAAATGCTCAAAGCCTGGAGTGCCAAGGCTTGGGGACTCCCTGCCATCCTGAGGGGCCAGCACCAGGCTCATGGAGACGGTGCTGCCATTGAGTTTTGGGAGTCTGTGGGTGATCCTCGCCTTGGCTGCCCTATTTTTGAATCTATAGTTCTATTTTAGAATCTTTTCTTTCATCCTTTCTTGGAGTCTAACAACAGTCTGAGTCTGCCTCCCATTTGTGTCAGAGAATCCGCCTCTATTTGAATAATATGTCACTCTCACTTTTGTTCCTTGCTGGCTGGCTGAATCACATCTCTCTTTACCAACACAAGGTGGCAGGAGGAAAGAAGTCGGTGAGCACCCAGGATGGGAGACGATGCCAACAGCGATGTGCAGGCTTCAGGCCGAGTCAGAGAGAAATGAGGGCAAGTGAATAGCTGTGAATAGAGAAATCGGGACGCAGACCTCCCCAGGATGTCCCCATCACTCACTTCCGTGACTCTCAAACACAGTGCACCTCCCATGTGCATTCAGAGAACTAGAACACGCATGGATCATCCTAAGTTCAAGTAAGCTTGAGGAAAGCTGGGGCAAATAAATACAAGCAGTCCCATGCTGGGGTGACCACAGATACATTGAATGATCAAATGAAAATTTTTATTGCAGTGAAACACATGCTGCTTTCAATTCCCTTCAGAATATTCCCCTTGCCTTGCAATACACTGATCCTATTATCCTGGTCACTTTCTGAAGCAGCTCTGGAAATCCTTTTTCATGGGTGTCTTTAATACAGTGAGTGTTGCTGTCTTATGCCATCCAATGGAAAGGCAGCTGGTATAACTGTGACACTGTCCTCATCCACTGTATGCAGGATCCAGCACCATGGGACTCCTGGGTGTTCCCCAAAGTCAAAATGATCATCAAAGGTAAACATGTGGAACAAATTCAGAACGCTAGAGCAGCCGGGGGAGGAGGACTCCAGAGCTGCTGCAGAAAGTGGCAAGAAGGATGGAATGAGTGCACGTAAGAGGAAGACGGCAATGCTGCCCTTCAACCAAAAGCTGCTGAAGCCTTGTGAGAAGTTTCTTATTGGCTAGCAAAGAGACAGTTCCTCATTGGCTAAAGACCATTCAGAAAATTCATTAAGTTCTGGTCTGGTCTGGTCCAGTCTGGTCTGGTCTGATTTCAGACAGGATCTCACCAAACTGCTAAGTTGCCAGGTTAAATTCAAATTTGTGACCCTCCTGCTGCAGCCTCCTGCAATGCTGGGGTTACAAGCTTCTGCTGCTGCCTCCAGCTGGTTTTCTTTTTAAAGAAATCAACGCTTTTCAGAATAGAAGCTGGTTGGATAGATAATCTGTCCACATGCTGGGCTTAGATAAGCACCGAAATGTGGAGAAGTAAGGTACCAAGTGGCTGATTCCCAGATGAGCTGAGTCTTCAGACCCTAAATCCAGTCTGGGCCTCTCCCCTCTGAGCACCCAGACTAAGGAAACACCCATTTCTGAGCTCAGTCACGGCCACACCCATGATGGCCAGAGTAGGCTTTTATTCCAGAGACCATAAAATACCAGCTGCAGAGTTCTCTAAAACAAAAAGGGCTTTAATGACATGCAAATGTCGGCATTTTGCATTTTAAGCCAGTATGGCCAGGAACTGAAACCACATGGAAGTAAAAGTAATTCTGTTTTATTGACACAGGAATTAGCACAGTCACTGAGCCACAATCCGAGGAGAGAGCCTTTATGCTAGAGGAAATGAGCGGAAACCTATTTAAAATGCAGACCCTTCAAGTGCCAAGGGAAAGTTAAATGACACCAGGGCATTAGAGGTGAAGTCCAGGGGCAAATGAAGCAAAAATAAATAAAGAAATAAACACTAAAAGTAAGCAGAATTAAATTCTGGCAGAATTCAACATACCTTGTTGGAACAGAGAAAATCATCTAAATGTATGCAAGGCACCCCTTCTTTGTGCTGGTCCCAGGTACCCAGTTATGGGGGATCAGTTTATCCAGAGCCCTCAGTTATATGGCCACTATTCCAAGAAAACTACCCAGCACCTCTCTTGTCCTTCACAACTCCAATCCCTGTCATCCCAGAAGAGGACTCCCAGGAAATGAAATTCAATTTTCCACTCCCTAGACTTCTTCACCAAAAAGAGTCTCTGGGAAACAGCCTGGAATATTCTCCTCGAACTGGAGCTCAGGCTAACACCAGAGCTTTCTTCCTCTGTCATGAGGATTCAGAAAATCAAGGGGGATGCTGCTGCACTTGCTGGGTCACGGGAACACGGGCTGGGCCAAGGAACCCCACTGCCACCCCCTCAGAGGCACTCCTCCTTGGAGAACTGGCTATGCACAGTGCCAGAGCCTGCATCCGGTCAGGTCTTGGTCAGGTCTTGGCTCTGAGAATCCAGGAAATCACTTCCTTGGCCTCTCTGCCCTCCTCACAGCTGGGAAACCTGCCTCACCTGTGGACTGATGACGATGCTGCCACAGTGAGATCTTTATCCTGCTGGGGCCCCGAGCCCCTCCCCTGGCAGAGCAGGGCTGCTCATCCTTCCCTCTGAGGACAGTGCATGACCTTCAGTGTGTTTGCTCCTAACCCCAGGGAGTTCTGGTGGCTTCCTCTGCAACATAGCCCATTGCTCGTGACCCAGAAGTCATCTCACATCACCCACACAGAAAACCAGCTATCGAGCACCCTGGAGTCTGTGCCCTCAGTTCTGCATTCATCCCTCTAATGTCATCCTCGTGAGCAGTCCAAACACCTCTCCCACACCTGGCTGCTGCCTGTCTCTGTGCCCACTGGTGCTGAAGATTTACAGATACACGTGTCCCACACCACGCAGGGCCCAGCTATGTCACCTTGGGCCAGGCAAGGCATCCACCTTCTCTCAGCTGCCCCACTGTGTGTGGGAAATCGCACAGACCTCTCGAGGATGGAGACAAGCAGCAAAGCTTGGTCCTGGTTCCAAGCAGGGGGCAGCGGGCTTCATCTAACCCTTAAATGCCAGTTTCCCTCCCAAGGCAGCATTTTAGAAAGCACCATGATTTTCCCCCTTGCCAGATTTTTATTCCAGTATTCAGACCTAAAATGTCTTCTCCTTTAACCTGCACCTTTCCTACCCTAGGATGACCCCATCCCAGGCACACCCTGCTCAGACCCACCACTCAGACCCACCACTTCTGCCCTTGGGGTGGGTAATTCACCCTGCTTACACACAAGGGAGGCAGGTTCCTCTTCATGTTCCTCAGCCTTCCTCATGGTGCCCATATGCACCTGCATTCATGTATGTGTGCGCGTGTGCGCACGCACACACACACACACACAGAGTCCCTCTCTTCTGTTCTTGATGAGGAAGGGAAATGATATGAGCTTCAGAGCCAGACCACCTGCGAAGCCTTCATCCTTTCCTTGCTATATGGAAGTGTCAGCTTCCACCAGGACTGAGCCCCGTGTACCTCCCCACCTCAGTTACAGGTGGCCAGCTCTTCTGCTGCAGGCTGTGGTGCCCCCACAAGTCCTGGACGCAGGGCAAGAGTCCCAGAAAAACTGGCCTCCTTCTCTTTACACCTCAGGGTTCAGTCTCTCCCCATATCCTTGGGGAAGCTTCTGCCCATTGTCCAGCCTTGCTGACCTCAGCCCCCAGAGCTCTGGGACATCCTTGTTCTCTGGCCATGGCATATAATGGAGCCACACATGGATCTGGGGCAGCACGTAGGTCCTATGTCACCAGGCAGCCTGCACTTCCAGATGGGCAGATCCATCTGTGTCCTAGGCTGTTTCTGGATTTCACAGTTTCCAGGACAATGCCGGGCTTATAAAAATAGTGATTATTATACTTACAAATGGTGTCCCTTCTGTGACCCAGACACCATCACAACTGCTGCCATGTGTCCCACGCCCGCTGTGTACCAGTTGCCACCCTCACGTGACTCAGGGCTTCCTCAAGGTCAGTCTTCAGTTTTTAGGCTTTCCTTTTACAAGTAGAGAGGCAGGGATTACAAGGCACACATGGACCAAATGAAGGCCCCCAGACTGGAGTTGGTGGGGAAGGATCCCGATCCAGTCTGCCTGGTCCTCCGCCTGCCCTGCCCCCAGGCCAGGCCTCTCTGCACGCTTGCGTCACACAGTCCTCCCAGAAGCCCAGCATTGTGGGCATCTCAACCTTTGTGCAAATGAAAGGCCCATGGTTCCAAGTCTCTGTGACCAGCGAGTCACAGAGCAAGGTTCTGCACTGGCAGCAGCAGGAGCAGGAGAGCAATTCCTGCTCTTGGGAGGAAGTCGATGAGTCAGACATCGCTAAGGGAGAGAAGAGGCTGCCTCAGCCACCCCTCATAGAACTCTGGGAAGACACAGGCTCCAACCCCAGCGTCCTGGGCCAAACTCTGTCCTGCTGACAGGAAGTCAGATGACTTCCTTGGGCCCCGCTCAAACAGAGTGGCACATGCTGTAATCCCAGCACTCTAGGAGGTGAGGCAGGACGTGGCAAGCCTAAATCTATCCTGGGCAGCTTCCAGCTTAGCAAGACCCTATCTCAAAATAAAAAATAGAAAAAGACTGAAGATATAGCTCAGTCTGAAAGCCCCAGGGTTAGCCCCCAATATCAAGAAAATGAAAAGGATGGGGAAGAAGAGATAAACGATACCCATAGTTCCATACCTGCTGCTTCTCAATACTGAGTCTTTGGGAAAATTCTAAAGGTTCCCATCACCTGAGAAGACCTGGGTCTGGGAAGGGGCATGTGGCTTGGTAGACGAGACACATGCTAGATTTCAGCCTTCCAGCTACTACCACCTAGCACCCTTGTCTAATAGGTGACCCACACACAACTGGTCATAGTGGGTCTGCCAGGTTCTTAATGCTTCTAAATACATATGGTTTTTGACATCCCTTTAAGAGAAAGCAGAGCACTGGTCAGTGCTCATGGCCTCCAGGTAGCCAAACTGACTGGATATTCATCTCCTTTAAGTGATGAAATTGCCCTTTTTGCCAAGCTGTACCCCAGCTGCAGGCACAGCAGTGTTCTAACCTTGCAGTGGACGTCAGACACTCTAAACTTAAATCCCATCACAGAGCTCCCTGGCTACATTCCTAATAGCCCCACTTGCCCTTCAGGCCCTGCCACAAGTTCTCAGCACATGCGCTCTGTAGCTCCTCACACACCTGACTTTGAACTTTGGCATCTGTCTGTCGAAGTCACAGGAGCTCTAGGCCCAGGGCAGCTCGCACCACCTTCCAGTGGCATAGAAAGGATAAGAATGGCCTCCAGGGCCACCCAGGAAAAACTCCAGATAAAGACTTCTGTCAGAAGTGACCATCAGGTCTGGGCCAGGAGGGAAGTATTGACTCCAAAGTTGAGCTCTGGTGAGCACAGTTCTGAGTCACCACCCAGGTCCAGATGAGGCAGTGGCTGTGGCTCTTGTGCCCCGAAGACTTAGCAGCTTGGTACCCCCAAGTACTGTGCCCGCAGTGTCAGGAACGAGGGTGCAGCTATGAAGGGGGATATACAGCAAGGGACGCCATGGGAAGAGCCCACCCTTCCAGTCAGTGGGTTTTTACAAACATTTCCTGAAGTAAGACAAGAACATACTTCACAAGTGAATTGCTTTAAAATATGCATGCTGGTGCTGGGGAGATAGTTCTGTGGCACAAGGGCCTGCCTGGCAAGTGCAAGGTCATGAGTTTGAGCCCCAGTCCCGCAAAAAAATTAATTAATTAATTAAAATATGCATGCTGTTCTTTTTAAAAACCATTTTCGTTTTCTTCTGGTCAAATGCATATGACATAGAAGTTAACATTTTAACCACTCTTCAGTACACCGTTGGGCAGCAGGAAGTATACAACCATCACGCCTCCGAGCTCTTCCTTTTTCTCCTACAGAAATTCTACAACCCTCAAAAACAATAACTCCCCAGTGCCCTAGCTCAGCCCCTGGCAAACGCAGACCTCCTCAGCTGTTCTCTAGATCCCATGAAAGCAGATCATGCCACAGCTGTTACTTCACGTCTGGCTTATTTAGCACAACCCCTGAAGCTTCACTCATTTTGTGGCATGCATCACAATTGCTTGTCTTTTTAAAGCTGAGTAATACTCCACTGTGTGTAAACTACACTTTGTTCTGCCCATCTGTGGGTGTACACGGTCGCTTCCACCTTTTAGCCACTGCACGATGCTGCGGCGGACGTGAGTGTGCAAGCAGCATCTCCGTGCTTGATCCCTGCAGGGGAGAAGTGTTGCCTGACCTGCAGTTGTGCTGAGTGCAGTAATTTACATACTCGAGGCAGGACCAATGCAATGAATCTCACAAATGAGCCAGTCAGACACAAAGCCTGAGGAAAATGTCCCAGCATCCCTTCCCCTCCCTCCCACATGCTCCTACCTCTTCTCTTTGCTGCCAGTATCTGTCTTCCTCCTGCACTCTGCTCTCAGCCCCATTGCCTCAGGACTTCTCTCCCAACCCCCACTTTGCCCTGTGGCCAGTCCCTTCCCTATAATGCCGTTTCTTTCTGACTCTTCCTCAACACACGCTTGCTCATGGCTCATACACACAAGTGCCCATGTGCCCACGCACACCCAAGCATAAGTACACAACACACACACACACACACACACACACACACACGAGTCCCTGCCCTGACCAGCTCCCCTCCAGCTCTCTCTGCTTTTAAATCCATCATCCCATGTACTGGTAGTCCGATAGTCACTACACACACTGGTAGTCCCCCACTCCAATACAGTCTAATTGCACCTTAGCCTGCTACAATCTTCCCTGAGACTCCAGGGACAGCGCCTCCACCAGAGTCACCCTTGTGTTGATCTCTCAAGCTGCCAGCGCAAGTCATTATGAGCTGGGAAGCTAAAGGAACAGGACTGCACCGTCTCACGGCTTTGAGCATCAGAGCTCAAAATGAGGCATCAGCAGGACCACATGCCTCTCAGAAGCCCCAGTGGGGAGTCTTTCTCTGCCCCACCCAGATCCAGGGTGGAGGCCTCCCCAAGGCAGCGCTGCCTCTGTCTTCACACCATCTTCTCTGTGTCTCAGGATGATGCCTCCTCAGACTTGGGGCCCTGCGCAACCCAGCGTGTTCTCAATTCAGTCCTAGCCCCAAGTACATCTACACAGGCCCTATCCCCAAATAAGGTCACCATCAAGGCCACAAGTGGGCATGGATTTGGGAGAATCCCCAAAGGAGCCTACAGCAGTACAAATGGAAGCCTCCTGGTCAAAGTGTGCGGGGGCTCCCTTTTCCAAGCGCCCCATTCAGTATCCCTCTGCGTTGAGCTGAGTTTTTCAAAACAGAAAAAGCTTTTTGTTTCCTGTGGTTTTTTAGATGATAGGAACATATTAAAGGAAAATTTAAATATAGAAAAATTGAAAAGGAAAGCAAAAACACCCACACAAACTTAAAAGCCAGAGATGGATCAAAATTTATATTTTGGAGAACGTTCATACACACACATACACACACACACTACCACAAGAAGGCGACATATGCAAAGTAGACCATATGTTTCTAATTCTGCTTTTCTCTTAAACCCTACCATACAAATAACACAAGGTCAACACACACACACACACACACACACACACACACACACACTTAGGCAGAGGGTGTAGTAGGTGCTTTCCCCAGGGTCTGGATGCCATCAGTGAATAAACAGGCAGAGATCAGTTGGGAATTCACCTTCTGACAGGGCCAGAGAGAAAACAACCATGGTAAACCATTTCTATCACACTGGGGACCCCAAAAGAGCCAACAGCAGTACAAATAGAAGCCTCCTGGTGAAAGCGGTCTTTGCAGAAAGCAGAAGAGCCCAGATGGCTGACAAACCACTTTTAACGACCACAGAACACTCCATGGATTGTGTCTGCAGTAGTTCCACTGGGGCTCTGCGCTGGGCACTGCAGTGAATCTTTCAATTGTCTACAAAAACCTGCAGTAAATCTACTGCCTACATAGTTTATGAGCATTGGTGAAATTAATTCCTCAGAATAACTGTCTAGACCCTGAATTACTAACCCATGGCACAAGCTCTCTGCTAAGCGATGCACCTGCCATTGCCCTAGCTTCTTGGAGGACTCTTACTTAATGCACAGTTAAACCAACACGTTAAAAATCCCACTCCCAATGTGCCTTAGTTGCTGTTGGTCTTTAATTTGCTAATCTTAGGGTAAAACATGATTTTATTTGCAATGCTTTTACTTGTCTTTTCATGTATGCCAGCAGCATGTACTTCTCCCCTCAGAAACTGCTTGCTCATTTTCTCTGGTCATTTTCTGCTGGGCTATCTATTACTTCTGTAAGTGGGAACATGCATGTCACATTTTGCAAATGTGTTTTTCCTGGTTTAACTTCTTACTTTCTTTTGCCATGCACTTAAATTTTATAGATTGTCACCAAAAAAAAAAATCAGTCTTTTTAAATACATTCTGGAATCCTGTCATGTTTTTTAAAAAGGCTTTCTCAACTTGGGATTACTTTTAAAAATACATCTTCTACTTCTGTGGTTTTATTTTTTGCATTCGAACTCCTGCTTGGAATTTACTGTGACATAAGGGATAAAGAAGGGACCCGTCACATCATTCTTCTTCCAAGTGGGCCACCAGTTGGCCACTGCACGTGTGGGATGCAGACCTTGCTCCATGAGCCCTAGGCTCCACCCCTGTGACTCCTAGAGGCTTGACTGACTCCCAAGCCTCGCCCATGCATGCCAGCTTTCAGGGCTTCCAGAATCTCTCCACCGCTTTCCCTTATGTTAATCTCCTTTACCACCCCTTCGCCGGCCTCCCCTTTGCTTCTGGCGTCTTAATGTAAATATTTGCCAAACTCTAGATACTCTGTTCTCCATGTTCTGTTTTTATTCTCTCCTTGCTCTATAAACACACACACACACACACACACACACACACGGGAAATCACATCAGTGCCATATTACGGCTTTCTTCTCACTGATGTAACCTGGTAACTTCCCAATCCCGGGTCCCAGCCCGCCCTCAGCCCCAGCCTGTTGAGCCTGATGCCTGTAGGAGCACACACCCGCACACCCGCCCATCCGCAGACTGGAAACCCAGCCAGCCACACTAGCACAGTCTCCACTGCACGCCAGCTCCTCTGCTTCCCCCAGCCCACAGCCACCTCTTCTTTCCTCTTCCTCTTCTTCTTCTTCTTCCTACCCCAGGCTGCACCCTGAACCAGCCCTGGGCCCCTTGTCCTTGTACCATCTGTTCTTCTAAACTCAATAGGGCAGCCTTAAGCCCTTAAAGCCAGTAGAGCAATCTGCAAGTCTTTCCAGATAAGGGAGCTTTGCCTCTTGGAACACTTCTGAGGTTTTTTAACCAGCAGCAGGAAGGCTATGCAGCAAGATCAACGTTGACTGAAATGCCTAAAATATTTACTGTCTGCCCCTTCACAGGAAGGTTTGCCAGCCTTTGCTGCTAATCTGTGCTCTAGCTTTCCAAAACATAAAATGTTTGGTGGTATCACTGGCCTGCTTCAGAACTATCTGCGGAGCTTAGGGCAGAGGCCCTCAGGATCCAGCCAGGCTTCCATTTCTCCTGCCCACAGGCCTCCATTCCTCCTGCTCCACTGTCTTCCAACAACACAGAATCTCTGCTGTCCCAAAGAAAGCTGCTCAATGCCTTCAAGACAGAGCCCTGCTGCTGCCCTTACTTGTCACCTGTGCCCCACGCTGTGCGCAACATGAATTGTGCACATATGCTTCACATCCTCGAGCAAACCCATCCTGCTATCTACCCAAGACATTTAGGTGTGATCTTGCTGGTAACATGCCCAGTGTGCTCTGCTTGCCTCTGGGGTTGGTTGGTTGGTTGGTTGGTTTGGTTGGTTGGTTGGTTTGTGTGTTTGTTTGTTTTTGGTGCTTTTTAGAGAGGTTGTTTTTGAGGATTTTGTGTCTGTGTATGTGTGTTTTGAGACAGAGTCTTGCTATGAAGTTCAGTCTTGCCTTGAACTTACTGCATAGCTCAGACTGTCCTTGAACTCACAGTGACCCTCCTGCGTCAGCCTCACCAGTACTGGGGCTACAGACAGATACAACCACAGCTAGTGCCTTTCCTCTGTTTTGCTTTCTAACTCATTGCACACTTCTGGTCACAGGAAACTGCTTCCCAAGTTGACCTTCTTGAAACTTAGTAATCAATCTCACAGGGCAAGAAGTCCCACATTTTTAAAATTTTCCCCTTTGATGAATGCTCAAACAAAGCTACAATGCTGTGCCAATTTAGGGAGAGGGAGAAAAAAAAAGTAAATCATATCTGATAAATCATCTGGGGACCCTCAGTTGCACTAAAACTATTCGAGTACGTAGGCATACTGTGGTGAAATATGCATAAAGTACACCACTGTAACTATTTTAAGTGTGCAGTGCAATGACACTGAGTACACGCACAGAACTGTGGAATCATCAACACTACCCATCTCCAAAACGTTTTATGATCCCAAACAAGCAGCTGTCCAGTTACCTCTTTGCCTCCCTGCTGGTAAACCATTCTACATTCCAACTCTGTGAATGCATTCTGTTCTAGGTCCCTCATAAGTAGACTCGCTGTCCTTTTGTGTCTGTGTTATTTCGCTTTGGATGCCTTCTTCCATGTGGTAGCATGTGCCAGAATTTCCTTCCTTTTTAAGGCTAAGATTCCAGTGTTATGCATGAGCTACATTTTCTTAATCTGTTCGTTAATAGCAAGTATGATCATTTCCACCCTTTCACAATTGTGAATAATACTTTTATGAACAATGGGATGCAAGTATCTGCTTCAGGCTCTGCTTTCAGTTATTTGGGGGGTACACCTAGAGGAGGTGATTCTAACTTCTTGGGGAACCAACATACCATGTTCCTCAGTGTCTGAACCACTTTTATATTCTTATCACCAAGTGCCAATGTTCTATCTTCCCACCTCACCGATAGTTGGGATTTTTTCTTTCTTTCTTTCTTTTTCTTTTCATAATAGCCATTCCTCTGGGTATGAATTAGTTTCTCCTTATAGTTCTTGGTTTGCATTTTACTAATGCCAAGTGATGTAGAGCATTTTCCCATGGATGGGCTCATTAGGCGTGTGTGCAATTTCTCTAGAGAGATATACATTTAGTTCTTGTCCCAATACTGTGTAGGTCATGTTTTGTTAATTTGCAATTCTTTACATGCATTAGCTATTAAATACCACATCAGGGGCTGGCAAGATAGCTCAGAGATCTAAACGCCTCCTTGAACAAGCTTAGACAACCATAGGGACCTCGGTTCAATCCCCAGCACCACATGCTGTGCCAGCCCCACCTCCAGGGCAGGTTGAGCCGGTCATAACACAAATAAATAAAGTTTAAAATAAGTAAATAAAAACTATTTTTTAAAAAAATTTTAAAAAATAATGAATCCCACATCAGGTATATGACTGGAAAATATTGTGCCCCATTCTGTGAGTTTCTTTCCATACTTGGCTCATCTCTGATAAGGGAAAAGCCATGCTTTGAGTCTTAGGAGTGCCTAAGGGCTCTTGAGGACCACTGAGATTGAACTAAGCATAACAGGAAGGTTGCATCTGTCCCCTTCTTATAGTCTCTGTGCCAGCCCCTTGAGAACCCCGGGCTCCCTAACTGCCTCTATCTCTGGGTCCAGCCAGCCCATGGCAGGGCTGGTGGCTCACCGTGTCCTGCGGGCCCTGCCCTCAGTGGCCACACAACTGTGCTGTCTGCATTTCCGCCTCTCCTTGCTGACTCTCTAGACAAGGACCCTGCAGAGTTTATTAATAATTTGCCTGGACTCAGGTCAAGCAAGTGTCTGTTTTTAAATTGCCAGGCCTATGGGATGCAGTGTCTTCAGATCAAGTACTTTACTTAGCTCCTGCTGTGATAAAATTTTTAAATCAGACATCAGGAAGGTATCTCAGTGTGTTGTTTGAAAATTCCTGTTTATTTTTTTCTCTTTTTTCCCCTCCTCCTCCTTCTGATTGTAGACTAATCATAAATAATTCCAGAAAATTTGGGAAAATAAGGATGTTAGCACAACACTGAACGTTGAAAGCGTGCCGGCCCCCTCCTGCTCAGTATTGCCTGTGCACATCTGGGTCCTCTTCCTTCCAAGCATGAATTTTTTGTGTACCTTTAAGATCTGTCCCACTTATTCCATTGCTTCCTCTTGACACTAAAACATCTAAAAGTGTTACCAGAGCCTTTCTTGGCTTTTGGATGTTGCTCCTGCAGAATCTGAACATGAGTTGAAATGTTGAGCTTTTCACCCGGAAGACCTCAAGACACACCAGGGTTCTGAGGCACCCTCCCTGCAGCAAAGGTGACAGCGACCTCCTTCCACTGATCTGGGAAACCAGGCCCCTTTCAGCCTGGGGCTATGTCATTGTTCCTTCTTACAAATCAGATTTTAACACTAGGGTGTCTTATACCTTAGCTCCTTCTGTCTAAGCTCATCAGCTTCCTAGCAGAGAGACAGACAGACACAGAGACACAAAGAGACAGAGACAGACAGAGAGACAGAGAGAGAGAGAAATTCAGAGTCTCAGCCTTCTTCACAGGCCTGCGCACAAGCTGACTCAAAATCTAGAGACGCGGGCCCGGCGGGATGGCTCAGTGGTCTAAAAGCCCCTGCTTGGGGAAGCTTGGGCGGCTTCAGGGACCGCGGTTCGATCCCCGGCACCACATGCTGCGCCAGCCCCGCCCTCGGGGCGGGCTGAGCCGGCCATAAAAATGAGTGAATAAACAAACAAATGTTCTGAAACAAGAATAAAAATAATAAATAAATAAATAAATAAATCTAGAGACGCAACCCTCGAGTAAAGTCAGCCTCCCATGCTCTGGGCCCTGCTCCTCTCGCCCCTCTGCACGTCCACCCAACCCTTCCTGTCAGCAGGGCACACCCATGCCTCTGCTTTCTGTTGTCAGACTCCCTGCAGGATATGGAAGGAGCCGCGCCGTCACATGTTCACTGCAGCTGAGGGCTGCTGAGTGCGTGTCCTCAGTTGGCAAGGTGCAGTGCTGTAATCCCAGCACTAGGGAGGCTGAGGCTGGAAGATCACTGGGAATTCGAGGCCAACCTCTGTAGCATGGGCTACAAAGTGCGTTTAAGTCACCCTAAACTACACAGCAAGACCCCATCTCAGAACAAAACAAGTGTCCCAGGCTGCTCAGAGCTGCTTGGGGAGAATGCCTGCTTTCCCATCCCAGCTTCAGTCAGCCAAGGCACAGCTCAAGGTACTCTTAGAATTGTGATTCAGATCCCCTCCAGTCCATACCTGGGCTCCAAGAAAACCAGAACTACTGAAAGCCATCAGCAGCAACCCCTTGCAGATGCCTCTCACACTTCTACATATGCTCAGGTGGGCAGCAGAGGCACCACTCCTGGCTGGAGCCTGGCATGGTCCTTTCTCCCTGCCCAGTGGCCTTGCTGAGACTCCACACAGTCAGGAGGCACTGTGCTCCCACTAACGTGACCACACACCCAGCCCTCCCCACTCCCAGCCCTCTCCTCCTAGTGGCTGCTGCCTGTCTCCAAGGTGAACCTCCTCTTCTCTGCCATTTCCTCCTCTTCTGTGCTCTCTCACAAGTCTCTATTTGTCCCTATTCAGCCAGCCCTGGTTTCTAGATGGATGTAGCTCCAGCTTTGACTCAGAATCCAGGTTCTTCACCTCATGGTCTCAGTATCCCCCTGGGACAAAGGAACAGGGAGGAGACACACCCATGTTTTGGACCTTGGCAATCAGGGTTATGTCCCACTCCATGTGGGCCAGGAGTCAGTCAGGTGGCCACCCTGAATGCAGATGAAGAGATGATAGTGTGTGGTCCACACACAAAGGGCTGGGGCACCTGCAGACAGCACCCGAGGCTCCTCAGCTGTGATCACCACTCATTCCTCAGCCTTTTAAACAGATCCCTCCACTTCAGACAGATACCTGCAGCTTGAAGTTTGCAGTTGAGCCAGAAAACAAGAAAAAACAGCTTTACCCTGTAGGTAGAATGGAGACAGAGACAAGAATTCTGCCTTAATGTTTTTAAAACAGGAAGTATCAGTGAAGACTGTTAAGCAGTTAACCTAACAAGCATTATTCTTCCACTTAAAAAATCAGAGACAAGAAATCAGGGTAGCTTTTCACTCTCAGGCCAGAGAAGGTAGGTATGGCCCTGACCTGTAGAGCTCCTTGGGCTCTGCAGACCAGGCCTCCCCAGCCTCTCAGAGCTGAACCCCAGTAGCCACCCCCTGAGGACACCTGGTTAGAGACCATTTAGGGCAGAATTAGGAGTGCGCACATGGGTGTAGCTGCGCAGGATCAGAACACACCTCTGCACACAGCGGTACTGGTAGTGGGCAAGGACAGGACCCGCCATCCGCACACCCACTGCCCCTCGTGCACCCCTGCTCTCTTCTCCTGCCTGGACAGCTCCTCCAAGGACTTGTGCACTTACAGATGTATGCTGCTGCTGCTGCTGCTGGTGATGTAAACGTCAAAGCTATCAAACCACACCACAAACACTGAAGCCCAGATGCCCTCTGTCCCTCAGGCTGAAACATCTAATCCCACCCCTGGCCACTGTCTTCATCTTATAAAGAATGCCTTCTCACCAGACCTCTTTTCTCCTTTAACCAAGAAAAAACATACCTACTGCAGAGGTACCGCAAACACAGGCGAAGGACCCAGAATGAGAGCAGGGAGGACAAGACTACTCATAAAACTTTTAGAAGCCTTAATATTATTGGCTAAACAAGTAATTTCATACAGTGACTTACACACATTTAATAGCAGAATCAGCCCCCAAATTTCCTTTGCACCCAGATTATGAGAGCTTTCGAATGCACCATGAGCTAACGATTATGGTGCAGCATCTGTCTCGATGACCATCAGAAAGAAAATAACCATGCACCAAGCTGCAGGCAGAAGCCAAGCAAACACAGCAAGAGAAGGCACATTTTCTTTATTTACCTATTTTTGAACTTTGATGTTGAACCAACTGTTAAAGTACAATGTACGTATATTTCCCAACAAAAATTAGACAATGTTTAAGCCCGATCAATTATGTAAAAAGCTTGCTCAAAATTCTTACCTTAAAATTGAAAATAATAAGAGAATGGCATATTACCAATGGTTTTTATCACACTTCTCTTTCTGCAAGCATATGTCACATACGTGGTTTTGTTTAACCTCATAACAACCTTGAGAGCCGGCTTCACAAGCATTTGGTAAATGACTTCTGTGCACTGGGTGATTTAAACAACAGACATTTGTTTTTCAGTTCTGCTCTGGAGGCTGAAGTCCAGGAGGAATGGTTTCCAGCTTTTCTTCTTGGGTTGTACTTGGTTGCTTTCTCATTATGTCTTGAGATCCTCTTCCCCTAGGTCCACCTCCATGTTTCCTCTTCCTCTTATAAGGACAGGCATTCTTTGAGATTAGGACCCACTTTTTCATCCAATAGTTATCACCCTAAAAATCTCCATCTCCAAATACAGTCATTGGAGGTTGAGCCTATTCTTCCGTGTGAAGGACACAGTTTAGTTCACAGTCCACTCTTGCTAAGTGGGACAACCAAGCCCATTGGAACCTCTGAAGACCTTTTTTGAGAAGCTTGTTGCCTCTCCTATGCCGCGGCATCTCAGAGGAGGGACAGAGTTCCGGCCATCAGAGCTGGCTCAGTGGAATCTGCTGCCAGGCAGAGACTCTGACAGCGGGAGATCCATCCTCTGGGGTTGGGTCAGGCAGGACTTGCCCAAGCTAGGTCATGATGTACAATCCTGAGAGCTGACCAGAGGCCCATCCAGATGGCATCCAACGACTATGCCTTTTTTCACCCTGCTCATACCTACATACATGGTATTCAGTTTCGCTGTCATTTATGCTTCTATTGTCAAGAGCCAGCATTTCATCCTGATTTTCTTTTCTTTTCTCCAAACCACCAGCTAACGTCCTGGAGGGAGACTCCATGGATCAGGATGTGGAGAGTCCTGTGGCCATTCACCAGCCAAAGTTGCCTAAGCAGGCCAGAGATGACTTGCCAAGACACATCAGCCGGGACCGGACCAAACGGAAAATCCAGAGGTACGTGAGGAAAGATGGCAAATGCAATGTGCACCACGGCAATGTGCGGGAGACCTACCGCTACCTTACAGACATCTTTACCACCCTGGTAGACCTCAAGTGGAGGTTCAATCTACTCATCTTTGTCATGGTATACACAGTGACATGGCTCTTTTTTGGAATGATCTGGTGGCTAATTGCCTACATCCGAGGAGACATGGACCACATAGAAGACTCCTCCTGGACTCCCTGTGTCACCAACCTCAATGGGTTCGTCTCTGCTTTTTTATTCTCCATAGAAACAGAAACCACCATTGGTTATGGCTACCGGGTCATCACGGATAAGTGTCCAGAGGGAATTATTCTCCTCTTAATCCAGTCTGTTCTGGGATCGATCGTCAATGCATTCATGGTGGGATGCATGTTTGTAAAAATATCACAACCCAAGAAGAGGGCAGAGACCCTGGTCTTTTCCACACATGCAGTGATTTCCATGAGGGATGGGAAACTGTGCCTGATGTTCCGGGTGGGGGACCTCAGGAATTCCCACATCGTGGAGGCCTCCATCAGAGCCAAGCTGATCAAATCCAAACAGACTTCGGAGGGGGAGTTCATTCCTCTGAACCAGACAGACATCAATGTGGGATACTATACAGGGGACGACCGACTATTTCTGGTGTCACCACTGATCATTAGCCATGAAATTAACCAACAGAGTCCTTTCTGGGAGATCTCCAAAGCCCAGCTGCCTAAAGAGGAACTGGAAATTGTGGTCATCTTAGAAGGAATGGTGGAAGCCACAGGTAAGACGGGGTCTGTCCTAGGTTATCTGTGGTTAAATGTTTGTTTAAAACCATTCGATGCTCTTACTACATGATACAGAATATGGACACAGTCCCTGCTTCATGAAATGGTATGTCTGTGTGTCTTATAAATTCACCAAGAAGTCTAGCCATTGAACTTTTAGGATACTTTTAGAAAATGAATGAAGAGTAAAAATGAGCACCTTATATATTTTAAATTTCCAAACTTTGCTTAAATTAAAATTTGATCTATCCTTGAAGTACTTCTTAAAACATTATTAATTTAAATACTTGTTATTCATTACCAAGCCAAGGTAAAGAAGCCTATCAAAATGGCCTAACAGACTGTTTTTAATAAAAATGCAATTCTGACCTTTCTCTGAGAGCCATTTCTAAGACATATAGCATTAGTTTCTCCTTATTCTGGGTACCCCAGCCTCTCTCTACTCTTGTTTGCAGAGTTCCCATAGGTATTTTATATATATTGCAGACCCAATTAAAAAAAAAAATAGCCAGGCCTTATACTGCATGCCTAGAATTCCAGCACTTAAGAGGCATAACCAGGAGTATAGCCACAAGTTTGAGGCCAACTTGGGCTATATAGTGAGCTCAAGGCCAGCCTGTACTGCATAGTGAAATCCTGGCTCAGAACAAACAAGCAAAACAAAACAACTCCAGCAGAAAAGACAAATAATAAAGGACCATATGTACATGGCATGCTGTGGGTGTGCTTGAAGGGTGCTGATCTGTTCTCAGCACAGAGAAAACAATCTGGGTTTTTTTTTTTTTTTTTTGGTTGTTTTTTTTTTTTTTTTTTTTTTTTTTTTTTTTTTTTTTTTTTTTTTTTTTTTTTTTTTTTTTTTTTTTTTTTTTTTTTTTTTTTTTTTTTTTTTTGCAGTCTTCACTCACATCTGAACTTTACATTTGTTCCACTTCCCTGCAGCAAAAAACATTCTGCCTGTATTTATCTGTGAGACCCACAAAACAGAGCCATAAGCTTGACTCAGGCTAACAGGAATGCCTTCCAGAAAGAGTATAAACAGATCTTGAGTTCATTCAGGCCTTTACTGGTCTTCTGAAGTATCACTAGATATCTCTCTTGTATACAACCTATCCCATGTTTTTAAGGCTTCAACCTAGGCTCTGGTTGACTTTCAGCATCTGAGAATCTGTGTTCACAAGGCTAACCCAGTGTCCACATCAACCTGTCCTGAGCAGCCCAGCCTCAGCTGCCCCCTCAAAGGGGAGCCCTTGGCTCATGTATCTGTCCCTGCAATAAGAGGCAAAGCCACAGCTTCGGCCAAATATCTCTTATGATGCTGTACATCTTTGCAATATGATTTCTTAAATTTTTTATTACTTTTAATAACAAATAACAACACCAGGCATGGTGGCTCACGCCTGTAATCCCAGCACTCAGGAGGCTGAGGCAGGAGGACCGGTGCAAGTTCAAGACCATCCTGGGCTACAAAAGTGAGCTCAAGGCCAGCCTGAACTGCATAGCGAGACCCTGACTCAAAAAGACAAAAAAAAAAAAAAAAAAAGAGAAATAACAATATCATAGCTTCAAAACACATTAATGGTACATTCACAATAATTGACACATTGCATATTGTTATCCTCATAGTAGTTATACAGAACACAAGGTGTAGACATCATAAATTTTCTAGTCGATATTGTTAAGGAAAGAAAAAAAGAAAAAATTTCTTCTCTTTGAACTGAGAGGAAGTAGTTGTATACATAGTTCAATGTTTCATAATTGCATTGGGTTACCAGTGAAACTGGCAACGCTGGAGACTGTTGATTTAAGCCTCTTACAGCTCATCATACTAATCTAGCTCTGCATTTTTATGCCTTATAATTAAGCTTTTCCTCTGGGTGGTCAAGGGTAAGTTAGAACAAGACCTGTATAACAAAACATTTGTCTTTTGTATCTTCCAAGGTCAAATTCCCTCAGGATTAACTTTGGAACCATGTACAGTGCTTTGTAGAACTGTCGTCAGTGTCAGTCTTCAGGATGAGTCACGACCATTGCTTGACCAGTTTGCTTTCTGTGAAAACCTGACAGAATATTTTTTCTCTAGTTGACTCTCCTTAGACACACTGTACTTCATAATATGGTTTTTAAATGCAGCAAGCCCTGAAAAGTGGGAGTAAAGGACTGCAAGGAGCTCAGTGACAGGATCACTTTCTTTTCCAAAGAACAAAAGCAATTTGGACCAAAGCTGGCCTTAAATAATCACAACACAGAGTCAGCCCTTAGGATCCCTGTAAGGGTACCAAGGATCTCACATCCACAGGTTCAACCAACCACAATGGGGAAGCCACAAACCACTCCTCATGTGGCTCTTAGATCAGACCCCCCATAGGACAGGGAGGTTCATCTACAGCTCTTGGCCCTGTGCCTGAGCTCAGGGAGAACCTGGAGAAGCAGGCTCTGGGAGTCTGCCTCGATTCACACATCCAGAGCTTTCTGTGCTCCTTCAAACCAAAGCCCTCCACCACAGACCTGAAACATGTCTTGATCATCTCAATGTAGAATATCTGCTGGCTGTTTCTCTGGTCATCAAACAGTACAGTTGTCTATATGATATTTGCATTATGTTAGGGGCTATATCTAACAAATAATCTAAAATCTAGGGAAGGGGTGCAGCAATGCCAGGCACATAGTCAGCCATTCTGTACAAGGGACTTGAGCGTCTCAGGCTTGGGTACGTTGGGGAGTTCTGGACTCTGCCTCTGTGGCACTGAGAGGTCAGTGGATGTTTATTTCACATGCACGGAAACTCAGCACTGTGGTGTGTGCTTGGGGTATAAAACTGTGTAATGAAACCGACAGACCAATAGGTCCCTTCTATGCCATGGACTAAGACCACAATTTAGTGAGCCCCCTATTTTAAAAAAAACTTCTGTCTGCATTTTAAACCCTAACTGTTGTAGAATAATAAGTACGCTGGTGTTAACAGCATGACCTGGCCCTTGATCGTGGGGTACAGTTGTGTAGCAGAGAAGAGAAAGGGAGGTGTCCCTTCTGCAGGGAGCTTGTCACGTGCTTACAGCCCCGGAAACTTCTCCAGCCTGGACTGAGCACAGGGACTCTGGGTCCCCCTAGTGGTGTCCGTGGAGAAGCAGCCTTCGCGTTGTTCCACAACAGTTCCGCAAGAGGCTCTCAAATCAGACCCTCCCTGTGCGGAACCCCATAGAACAAGGGGGGCCAGGGTGCAGCTCTTGTCACCGTGCCTGAGTTCAGGAAGAACCTGGAACAGCAGGCTCAGGCAGGGTGTCCGCTTCGACTCACATGCCCAGAGCTTGCTGTGTTCCCCGAAGCCAAAGCCCTGTCTCCAGAGATCAGCGTATCTGGTGTTAGCAATCATCTTCGCGATGTCCCAGTCGGAATGCTCCCTGGAGTGGCTGTTTCCCGAATGACTGTGGAATGAGTGAGACTATGCAAAGTGAAAACCATTGTTGCCTTGGTAATGTACGGGGATGCTTGCCTTCAAGCAATCGCTGACCTTTCCTGTTTTTTGTTTTTGTTTTTGTTTTAGAGGAAATTGTCTATTGCCAGCATCCAAACGCTGGCCCTGGTCTGTTGAATAGGGAACCACTACTGATTTTATTTTTCTTCTTCATGTATTTGGTACAGTGTCTTACTACACAGCTCAGGCTCAATAGTGATCCTCCTGTTTTCAGCCTCCCTAGGGCTGGAATTACAGGTACACACATCACCACGCCCAATCTCCGTGTTTGGTGACCAGCTTGGAGCATCCAGGGGCGGGGGCAGGGCCTGTGCGGCATGTGGCCCTAGGGTATCGAATTCAGATCCCTGGTGATTTGAGAGAGAGAGAAAATTTTCTAGTTCCCTGGGAGGTCTGAGGCCAGCCCAGTCTCTGTCCCTCCCTCCAGAGATTCCTGTTGTTTAGAACCTCTGGCAGAGATTCTTTTCTTTCTGGATGAAAACCACAGCTGGAATTTATGGGCCTTAAATAGGCTCTTAGGGAGGAAAAAATATGTTTCAATGTATCAAAACTGGAGGAAAAGTAATATGGACCAAAGGCCCCTGGAGGAAAGCAAGTTCCCCAAGATGTAATCTTTGCTGTGCTGGAATGGAAATCAGAGGCATGAGGAGCACAGGCTGATGACAAAACAGCTTCTGCCGTGCTGGTTATGTCTTTTCCAAATATCTCCATTGACCTTAAGTGGCTTGTGGGGTGCTCTAGATCAGGGGCCTCTTCCACAATGAGTCTCTGCTGCACCCTGGGCTCCATACATGCACTGTGTGGGTACAAGGCGACCTCGAATTGGTGCCTCCCAGAGACCCAGGCTTTCCTGCAGTAGGGTGGGGTGCAGGGCCAGCTGGCGGATGCTCTGTGGGTTCCAGCAGCATCTCACACTAGGATAAGTGAGCCCTTCAAGGCAGAAGCCGACCCTTGCCCACCCACGTGCCTGGAAGATCTGGCAGAAGACAGACTGGCACCCTTCTCCAACACACCACATCCTAGGAATGGCTTCATCCTGGCCCTGCTTAAAGTCAGAGGGATGTTGGTGGTGACCTCCCAAGAACCTTCCCGTCATGTGATTCTATTTTTGAAAATGAATCAAACCCTGGAAAATTCTGACACCCGCCACCAAGGCATCCAGGAGCTGGTCGAGTCTCATCTGCAAATATATTTTTACAGGGGACCCGCTCCTGACACGTGGGTAATTTTGAGATAGTGATGTTTACAGAAGGTTTCGTAGCTACGTAAACAAACATGTTCAGCAGCTGTGGCAAGTGCGCGTTAAAATAGTAAAGCATTCATATAGCTGGTTATTTATAGAGGGCAAATGGGCCTCGGGGCGGGACGGCAGCTCCACAGAGCTGGGCCCACTGCCAGACTGCCCCTTGCCAGAGCTTTTCTGATTGATGAACTTCCATATTTACCCCCAGCAATTATGCAGCTATGAAAAGCAGCCCTGCCCTGCACCCTGGCAAAGGCACCTCACTAGGAGGAGCCTTACCCAACCCGTGAGCCTTTTAGGATTTTTACACTTTTTTATTATGAAACCTATGAACACAGAAATGGACCAAATAATATCATTAACTCCTAGATACTCATCATTCTGTTCTTATCACTGTGAACTCATGGTCAAAAAATGTATCATCTGCACCCTCACCAGTTAGCTTCCTCAAGCATGTTATTTTATCTGCAAATATTTTACTGTTTCTCTAAAAGATAAGGATTCTTGAAAACACAACTATGATACTGTCATCACAGCTAAAACAAGTACCAAATGGTTTCTTTCTTACAATGCAATGCTCATTAACTGTTCAAATGTCCAACTGTCTCCTAAAAGTCGTAAGTTTGGGGTTTGAGTTGTTGTCATTTACTGTCTGCTTGTTTAAAACAGAATCCAAATAAGGTTAACACATTGTAAATGAGTGAGATCTCTTTTAAGTCTCTCAGTCTGTGAGTTTCCCTTCAAAACTCTGATTTCTTCTTTCCTGATAAGTATTTTTCCCAAAGAGAGTTGTGAAAGATTAAATATTGCTTAGAAAACTGGCTAAAGTAGAGGACAGGTTGGAGCCAACTTATTAAAACATACCAGATAACACTTCACATGGGGCCTGGATATAATGGGTTCTTGGTTCAGCCAAGCAAGGGCTGAACATATTCAAGAAAAGAAAGTGCATCTGTAATGAATACGTACTTTTTTCTTACCATTATTCCTTGAGTAATAAAGTACAAAAATTACTTACAAAATAGTGTATTGTATTTGGTAGTGTAAGTAATGTAGAGATGCTTTAAAGTATACAGGAAGATGTGTATAGATTGTGTGCAAAACCCATGCTGTTTTAATTAAGGGACTGGAGTATCAATGGATTTCCATGTCTGCAGGAGTCCTAGGATCAGTCCCCTATGGCTTTCCAGGGCCAGGTACATGGACAAGGAAGTAAAGCGAGTAGTCAGCAGAAGCTACTGCATGTAGGTCACCCAGGAGAGGACTGGTAGATGCTAGAAACAGAAGGCAAGCTGTCCTTCGCCATAGGACAGATCAGTGCTGTCTCTTGCATGGCATTAGTCCCCTACAGAGAATGCTGTCCCACAACTCCCATCACAGACCACAGGACTTGAGTTGAATGGAATCTTCCCTCACCCCTCGCTTTAGGGATGAGGAGACAGGAACTCCAGGTACAGGGCCACTGACTTGGATGAGGTCAAATAGCTACTAGTAGAGCAGCAGCTTGAAGGTCAGGATCCTGATGGGGGTATCCAGGGCTTGGGGTTCCATGCACTATAAGTACTGTTGGTCCATGAAGGATCTTGTAAAAGCACATACCCAGCAAAAAGGAGCTGCGCATGAGGAGCGGGCGACGGGCATCCGAGTGCTCCCTTCCTGCATTACTTTCCCTGTTTCTTTAAGGTTCTTCTGTTGGCTTCCAACTGTTATCAATTATCTTTAAAGTTCTTTAGGATTTCATATGAATTGTTAACAACCACGTATTAAAATGAGATGCACAGTTCAGTAGTTTTGAAATCAAAATTAACTATCTACAAAACCTCCCTGGAAGAATAGGGCACTGGCAGGTGGATCTTGTTTTCAGGCTCCATTTTCCTTGGCTGTGGTGTAGCAGGGGATGCTGTGAAATTGGAGAGTCTGAAAGATGAGATGTTTGAGTCCTCTCAAGCTATTTCTAGTAACAATAGTCTGTAGCCATCGCAGTTCTCAGATCTCATTTTCTCCTTTTGAGAAGCTACTGCTAATCTCCCCATTGGCAAGGCATTATCTCTGGATTTACCATTTTCTTCAAGAGCTATAAACGCAACTATCTAGTCTAGGTGGAGTTAATTGATACCTGAAATCCTAAGGGCTGGTTGGAAAAGCTTCGCTCCCTATGTGGATTTTTTTTAAAAACTGGGAATTGAATTCACAAACTTGTGTTGCTAGGTAGGCACTGTGCTGGAGAGCTGTATTTCCCTACCCTGGAATTATTATTTTTAAAAATAAAAAGCATAAATCTTTTTCCTAGGTCAAAAGCTGCCATTGGTTAGTTTCAAGCAATCTAAGTAGTCTTTGTTCTTTGGGCATTAGGTCCATTAATCTGTCCCAGGCTTCCTTTCAAAATATGCAGCTCAATTTTAAAAACTAATGATTCCTTCCAGCCTGATTCCTTTGTACCCACAAAAGGGACCTGAGTGATCCACCGTGTTCTATACGCCTTGCCATTGTATATCCCTGAGCAAAGCAAGAGGTGACATTCATTGTATGTGAGGAGGACACAAGCTAGAGCAGCCACCAGCAAACCACTTCCCACACAGGGGAAACCCTTCACAATTAGCACCCAGGAATACTACGTTCTACTTCGCCAAATGGCCTAGCTGTCCAGGGCTAGATGCTATAGAGCATCCGTTAGTTTTAAATTTTTCCACCACCTCTTCCAAAAGAGAAAATAGTAATGGAGACTATAATGTAATTCAAGCATAGTAAAATGTGATGTCTCGATACCTTGCCTTCTAAACTATAGGATTTTACGTCCCTTCTAAATGCTGAGGAATGTTTAATGGAATTATCACCACCACCTAGGAGGGTCTAGCTAGAGGCTTATTGCAAGGTACAAACTTTGCCAGGGTCCAGAGAGGCAGAGCAGAACCTGCTTCTTTTCATGACAGAGCTTTCTGGCAGGGAGTTCAGAGTCAGAATTGATTCTTCCCTTTTAATGTTAAGCTTTAATTTTCCTCTCCCCAACCCCCCCCCCCCCCGCCCCGCGGGGTTTGTCAGCTGGCCACACAGTTGTGCTTTGGATTGTGCTTGGCCAGATGCCAGGCCATTTCAGATGGGATTGGCCAGAGCTGTCACTGGCTCTAACTCATAATGACACTGAATTGGAAAGAAGCATGGGCAGGAGCCAGAGGCTCCCATTCACCCAAAATTAAAGCGGGATTAGTACAATTTGTTAAACCAAAGGAGGAATAAAGGAGCTAGACTTTCATTTTCTTAGGATACTGGATAGGAACCATTAGCAATAGGAACCATCTGTTAGAAGAGGTATGCAACCTACAGGGAACAAAAACATTGCTGGTCTATGTCTCCTATAGAAAGAAGCTCCTAAGAACATATGTGACCCAATATGGGGCAGGAGAGATTTCCCAACACCCTTCAGGTCCTTCCAAGCCTGATTCCTTTGTACCCACAAAAGGGACCTGAGTGATCCACCCTGTTCTAAATACCTCAACATTGTACATCCCTGAGCAAAGCAAGAGGGGACATTCATTGTACGTGAGGAGGACACAAGGTTGAGCAGCCACCAGCAAACCAGGCCATGAGCAGGGAAGAGCAGCAAGATCAGGGAACAGTGCCTCCCAGCCCTGCCGCCATGGCTCCAACACAGAGCCACCCTGGTTTGCAGAGTCAGCAAACTGGCCCCCACCAGAAATGCCCATCCCTGATGGGGAAGAGGAGCACTTGGCACTGCCATGACAGCAAAGCAAGATGTTTGCATTGCCCACTGAAAGGCAGAGTGGCACTATAGAACTTCCTTCTTGGGGCGCAGTCTGATACATGCTCTACCAGACACAAGGGACATCATGATAATGACAAGCCATAACCTAGGACAGTGGTGACCCACTGAAGAAGAGCAAGCTGGGTGCTTGGTGTTATGCACATTTGCCCTTGGGGCACGTATCACATGCCCCACACTTAGGTCCCTGCCTGGGATGCGAGGAACCCAAAGCTGGACCCGAAGAGCAGGCAGTGAGGTTGAAATGCCTCTCCACCCTCTCCTCTCCCTCCAAACTCCCGATCCTCACTTGCTTGTCCCCCTGCTGTCTCCCAGCAGCGCCTCCCTAGATGCCCACCTGGCACGTTGCTCGGCTGCAGACACAGACCCAGTCAGAGCAGACCATTGGCCAAAGCCACTGCCCAGTGGTCTAAACCACTCTTTTGTCATCCCTCCTGTTCTGAGGACCAACTTTGCACCCAAGGCCTCCCCACGGCCTGCTTCCCTGACCTGCAGGCTCCACAGTGCCTGCTTTCTCCTCTAGCTCCCTCAGAGTCCCTTTGCCTCCACCCTCTGGAGTTCCAGTCTCCATTTTCTTGTTCAGTGTTTTTTCCCCCACCAGTCCTTTGGCCTTAATTACCATCTCCTTGCATGTGACACCAAATTTCTATGTCTGGCCCTACCATCTCCCTTGAGCACTGCACTCAGAGATTCCACTGCATACTTGATAGCCTTAGTTAGATACACAAAAACCTTGAGCAACTTAACGGAGCCAATGCAGAAATGAAAGATTTCCCCACAGGAGTATGTTTCCTTCTTTCTCATGTTTGCAGATATCCTTGTCAACAACATGGTAACATAATCAGCACCAGCAACATCACACCAGCTCCTTCTGTTCCCCTCACTACAAGTCCCCTGGGTACTATGTCCAGTTATGGTCATCACCCCTGCACTTGTCACTAACTCCTTCCAGAACTCCAGATAAGCACCAAAACCAACTACAGAACAGATGTCTTCCATAAGAAATAATGTAATTAGAAATAACATGTGGGGGTTCCCCAGAAAGTTCAAGACATCCACCAGGTCTCCCTGCTGATCAGCACCCTCCAGACATCCACATGGCTCCTAGCAAATATTCAGGGAATATTTAATAAACTATAAACCGAAGTAAGTCTCTTCCCTGCCTCGTGGTTTAAAAATGGGTTCAAAAACCCAGATTCCTTGCTGTGACCTCCCAAGCCCTTCCAGCCTGGCCTCATTGGTGCCTCGGCTCCCCACAGGCACCCTGCAGTCACCTGCCCCCCAGGCCCATGCTGTGTCCCCATGCTTCCTAGTTCTGACCAAAGAGCCCACCGTGTGGGGAGGGTAGCGCTCCCCAACCAGCTTCCTTCATCCCTTCCCTTGCTTGACACTATCTTCTCAGTACCCAGAATGCATCTTGGGCTATGACTGGCATCAGCTAAATATCTAGGTTTGGGATAAACAAGTGGCAGCTGGGTGTGGTAGGGCTCTCTGGTGTTCCCAGCACCAGGAGGACTGCTGAGTTTGAGTCCAGCCTAGACAACTTACCTATGTATGTCACCCACATGCTACCTGTCCAGGTACACTGTCCCTTGCTCTGTTGTGTCCATAGTTTTTTCAACGTCCTGAGCCTGCCATGGACTCCCCACCCACATATGCTGTGATGCAGCTTCCCAGAGGTCCCTCTGCTCCCCCAACAGACTCTGCAGTCTTGAGGACAAAGATTATGTCTTGCTTTCTTCCTGTCCCTACCTAGTAGCACATCTGGCTTATTTATGACTGGCAGGGAGTAAAAAGATCGAATAGATAGATGACTTTCTAGATACAAAGTATGGCCTTTTTTCTCTTTCTTCTTTTCTTTTCTTTTCTTTCTTGCTTTCTTTCTTTCATTCTTTCTTTCTTTCTTTTTCTGTGAGGCAAGGTTTCATATGCAGTTCAGTCTGGCCTTGAACTCCTCCATGTTGGCCTCAAACTCGCAACAATCATCTTGCCTCAGCTCCTGGGCCCTGGGATTGCAGGCATGCACCACTGTGCCTGATTTCTTTTTTAAGGTCTTTGAAATGTGTCTCAGGCCTGTGAAGAGTTTCCCTCCTGCTATGCTGTCATACCTGGCTCTCTCAGAAGCTAGGAGCAGGCAACAGGGCTGAGGCACTAGTACATGACCTACAGCCTTCTGTGTGCCCAGCACTGTGGCAAGACAGAAATGACATGGCCCTGTCCCTGAGTAAGTGGAATTTTAGAGCCAGAACTTAGAAACTTCTCTGTAATGTTTTCTAATAAAGGCCATAGATATTTTGGGCTTCGTGGACAGACCTACTCTACTACACCACATAGTCTGAAAGTAGACATAGGCACTAAGTTTTTAAAAAAATAAATGAGAACGGGTGTATCTTAATAAGGTTTTATTTATGGACACATTATTATTTCCATATGTCATGAAATATTATTCCCTCTGGAATTTTTTTCAGACAGTGAAAAATATCAAAGCCATTTTTAGCTGCCTCCCTGTTCTAGAGGCAAAGTCTGACATAAAAACAAATTATAATCCAGGACAAAATAGAAGAATCTATGGAAGGCGGGCATTTTCTCCTGAGACAGCCAGGGTTATTTGCATTTACACCCCACATTTGCATTCTCCCTGAACAAGCATCTAATGAGGACCAGAGGTTTCCTCACCTTTTGAGCAAATAAAATTGCACTTCTCTTCTCAAGCAAAATTCCATCAGTAAACTGTACCATTATTAACATTGTGTTTTCAGACAAACAAACAAACAAAACTGGATAGAAGAATCTGAGACTTTTTTGTTTAAATGGACTCTTCACCAACTGTTGCATTTCTTTCTTTCTTTTTTTTTGCTTGTCATGTTTTTCTTTGGGAAAAAGTACTCAGGCTCCTGAAAGTTCTCCAGCTCTTCTCACAGTGATGCTAGCTCAGCATCAATTCATCTGCAGGCTCAAGGACCTAACCACTGTTCCAGCCCAGAAAAGCCTTTCCCTGCCCAGGCTCTCCTCTGCCTGCATGCATGCAGTTTGCCACAGAGGACAAGTAACCTGTAGGAAGCGGCCATTCTTGAAGACACTCCACCTTCACACTCTACCTGCGCTCTGTGCTACATCTATGCTAAAAACCTTGTCCTCTGCTAGGTACCTGTGGGACACTGATTATGCAGAAAGTTAGACTTTGAAACCCCACTGGAAGTAATTCTGATCATATGGAATGGCTATCATCAACATGACCCACCAGTGACATTGTATGAACTCTCACCAGCCCAACCAAACTTGACAGATGGGAAGCTCCTAGCAGCCCCAGGAGGTGCCTTGACTATGTGGGATCACTGGCATACACTCAGCTTTTCTAGATTTAAAAAAAAAAAAAAAAAAAAAAAACATTTTGTAGAGAGTGATTTTTGATGGGAAAAAACACATCAGAACCCCTCAGGGTCTATCGCTTTCGTTCTCTGTCCTTTCCATAGTGCCTTCTCCTGAACCAATCTCAATTCTCTCACCATGTTGATCTCAGCAAGTACTCCCCCTTTCTGGGCCCTTTTCTGAATCAGCCAGTCCTGAAATCAGCTGTTTCCACCAGAAAGAGTCACCTGATCCATTCATTCCTATGCTGCTTCCTACTTCCCCCTACTTCTCTGAGGCAAGTAGATGGTCAGCTCTTCTAACTGGGGAAGCCTAGCATGTCTTCTCTCTCCTTCTCCCTGTGGGCCTCTGCTAAGCATCAAAAGTTGATGGTGCTCACTCTTGGTGGTTCAGAAGGCCTTCAAGGCTCCCCCAGACCAGCTCGTGTGGATCCAAACTGCACCAAGGTCACTGATGACCATGGGACAGTGAGTCCAGCCGCAGAACCAAAACCCAGCTGATCCGTGTGAGGTCTTCAAGTTAATCCTCTTCACTACCCCACATCAGCAGGCAGAGTCAAAAGACACACTTTTTCACATTTTACCGCACTGGCTAAATGACACTTTCATTCTGTCCAGATACAGATACAAGTGGACAGACACATGTGGATGCCTGAGACATACTTGAGATCTTTAAAAAATGACTTAAAAGAAAATTACAGGTATGATGCCATTTCATCCCTCAATTCCTTAAAGTGTAATATGGAAAAAGGAAGACAGTCTCACAAAATCTCCATGTGGTTATCAAAATCAGAAAAACGCTGATGCAGTGCTACTATCTAATCTACAGACATAAATCAGATTTTGCCAATTTTCCCAGCAGTTTCTTTTTAAGGCAAGGAAATCTCACCACGATAGGGTCATATCTCCTAGTCTCCTGTACTCTATGAAACTCTTCTATTTGTTTCATGAGATTGACTTTTTTGAAGCCTATGCATCACTTATTTTGGGCGATATCCCTCAACATGGGTTTTCCTAGAGTCCACTCATGACTAGCCCCAAGGGACACATTTCTGGCAGGAACTGAGCATAAATGATTCAGTTTCCTCCTCAGAGCATAAATCAGAAGCCAAAAAAAATAAAAAATAAAAAATAAAAAGAAAGGCATAGCAAGACTGTCTCAAAAAGGCAAAAAAATTTAAAAAATAAACAAATAAATAAATAAATCAGAAGCCACACAGTGTGGGGTTTCACAGTGCAGAGGACGCCAGCCTCATGACTGTCGGAGATGGTGCCCACTGGGGTCTACTCTGCCCGATTCTCCCATCATTCTATAGAAGATGTCTTTGGATGAACGCCTTGAGAGCGTGTAAATTCCCTTTCCCCTCAAGCCTTCACTTGAATGCTCATTGATGATTCTAGCTTGATTCTGGCCATTATTTCTGAGATTGTCACCAAGAGGCGACCTTCTAAGTGCATAAACCCTCATTTTACATGCTAGCCCTCCCCCCTTCCTACCCTATATACTTACCTATTTATACCACCATAGACAGATCGCTTCTGATTTTATTTTATGTGCTGTAGTCTGCTACTCTATAATCTCCCTGTGATCATCAAGTTGTCCCAGATGTGGCCAGTGGCAGCCCTGTCGAGGAGCTCGCTGTCCTGAGACCTTTCTCTATGTCAACTTTGGGGCTTTTCCTTTCTGTTTTCCATGAAACAACACTGCTGGCTCATCTTAAACTTCCCAACCCCAGCACTGGAGTCATACAGAGAGAATTCCTGGTTTCTTTTAGTGGCAAATGATCTTTAGAAGCTGGGATCTGGGTGAAGGCATGCTGAGCAGACTACCTACCTGGCTCTCAGCTTATGAAAGACCAAGTTCTCTGGTGTGGTCAGCTGGCGGCTGCCACTACATATTTGAATTAAGCCAGTGAGCTCATCAGCCTCAGCAGCTATGGTCTGGCGAGAAGACATGGGGTGGGGCTGCCTCTGGCCTCCAACCCAGCCCTCCCATACTCATCAGTGCAGTGAACCCTGACCCTGCCCTGAGAAGCCCTGACAGAAGGTTTGTGCTGAAAGGCAGGATGTGTGAACCAGCCTCTGAGATTCTTCCTGTGGTTCCTAGAAGGTCCATGTGTACTTGAGATTTAAAAAAAAAAAAAAAATCACTTGAAAGCAAGCTATAGGCATGGTGCTGTTTCATCCATAAATTCCTCAGAATATGTCATGGGGGAAAGGAAAGATGCTCGTACAAAATCTCAGTGCAAGGCCGGCCAGACAGCTCAGATGATTAAAGTACCTGCTTAGGCAGACACAGGGACCAGGGTTTGATTCCCAGCGTGCTGTGCTGGCCCCACCCTCAGGGCACACTGAGACAGCGATTCAGACTGGGCGCGGTAACACACGCCAGTAATCCCAGCGCTTGGAAGGCTGAGAACAGGAAGGTCACTATGGATCCAATCTATGTAGTGAGACCTTGTAGACCCTGTACTAAATCCCCAAAAAAGCCTCAATGCAGTTAGCAAAATGAAAAAATTAATATGACAAAGCTCTGTTATCTAATCTAGAGGTTTGGTTCAGATTTTACAAAGAAATGTCTCCTTATCCTAACCTTAAAAACAGCTGGACTTCCGTTTAGTGACAGATTCCCTTTTATGGGACAGCGACTTTGCATTCTCCAGATCTTCCTCCCTACTGCAACATTGTCCAGACTCAAATGTGTGGCATGGGTGACCAGGTGACCCAGGTACTTTCCAACTGCCGTGTTCCTCGCTCATGCTTTGTAGGAGCTCACTGAGGGGAATTTTTCTCTCCTTGGCATCACCCCCACTGTGACGTTCGCTAGTTTACATGCTGGGTATCCTTGTTGGCTCAAGCACCCATCACGAAATATCACAGACCAGGCAACTTCAGCAACAGATCTTTCTTTCTCACAGTCTGGGGGCTGGAAGTCTCACAACAAGGTGCCACAGACTCTGTTCCTGCTGAGAGCTCTTCCTCGCTTGTGCATGGCACCTTCTCACCACGTCCTCACATGGCCCTTTCTCTCTTTTGGGCACAGAGAAAGGACAGCTCTCCAGTCTCCTCATATTCTCACAAGGCCACCAGTCCCATAGGAATGCCCTCTATGACTACATTTGACCCTACTCACCTCCTAACAAGCCCCCTGCCAAATAGGCACACTAGGGGATGGAACTTCAGTGCATGGGCATAGAGGAAGCAGGATTCTGTCCACAACACATCATTAACTGTTTATATCCTTTCTGGACCAGGCAGCAATGACAAGAGACATGACGCTTTCATTGAATCTACAGCCTCTGTATCAATTCCCTGTGTTTCACCAGGGAACAGAAAAGCTAACATGCTGTAGGCTAAATCAGGACCAAACGATCTTTAACTTGAAACACTCTCTCAAGTAAAATTCACATGCGGAAATTTTGTCTCATTTATCCATAATCAGACAGTGGTAAAAATATGAAAACTTGGCCCTCATTCCTTTTCCAAAGCTGCCCACCGCTTTCTGCCTTTACTAGAACATGTGAGCTCATTACTGCCAAGAGAGCCTTCCAGGATCTGAGTACAGGTGCCGGCAACTGCACTGGGAGAAGTTCCCAGGTGGAAGCTAACAGGAGCAGCCTGGCCCAGTTGACATCTCTGCCATCTTGCGCAGAAAGCATCCTGCACAGAAACCAAGAGCTGAGGTCTAAGGAATCACAGATGTCCTCAGCCAGGACCTCTCTCCACCCAGAACATGCCCAGCACTCACTTTCTGTGCCCTCTATCAGGAAGGACTCTTGCCCTGTGTCTGGCACAGCATACAACATCAGTGGCTGAGGGACTGCAGGACACTGTTCTAATTCAGCCAGTGGCATTTGTGCTTTTATTCCAGAATTACAAGGGAATTGCTCTGAATTGTCTACCACACTGGGACACCCAGCGTTCCCACAATCCTGTCCTGTCTACTATTCTCTCCAAAGGGCTCCAGATTCCCTGGGGAACACTTCACCACAGGGACCCAGGAGCATAGCCCACCCTGTCTTAGTTACTTTTTACTCATTGCTGGGACAAATACCCGACACTCAAAATGAAGGAAGGAAAGGTTTATTTTGCTCATAGTTTAGGGAGGTCTCAGTTCATACTCAAATTCTGTGCTGGTGCAGAGCTCCTCCAAAGGGGTCTGGCTATGAAGATCCAGCTCCTCCAAAGGCGAAGCGGGGCAGGGCTTGGGGAGGGCTTGGGCAGGGCTTGGGTAGGCAGAAAGCAGCCAGGGCAGGGCTGGGCTGGGCTGCTCTGCTCTACTGGGCAGGTTGCATTCGGCTGGGCTGATCTGGCCCTAGAGGCCCGCACAGCCTGGAACCAGCTCAGCCCATCCAGCCAAGCTTTCTCAAGTTGACACAATGTATCAACTACCACAATCCACCCAGCCTTCTCTTGGCACGCCCCAAATCCCCACAGGCCCCCTTGCCCATTTGGACTGTGGCTTTGATTTCCAGCTCATCTCCTGCCCAGGATTCTGTAGGGGACTCATCAGTCATGGCCCAGCTCCACGTTCTCTGTCATTCCTTAGCTCAGGCCTACCTCTGGCCCCCTCCATAGCCCGAGAATGTTGGTCCTCACCCTCCACATGGTAGTGACATTAATCAAGAGGCAAAAGTAGTAGTGGTTCTGCTCATGTGATACTGGGCTTGTCATTGCATGAGTAGCACCTTGGGTTAGTCAGTTTCCAGTCACTGTGATGAAATGCCTGAAATAATTCATAAAAATATAAGGTGTATATTGCCTCACAATATACACCTCAGTTTGGAGGGGTGAGCCAATGGTTGGTGCCATTGTTTTAAGACAGATACCTTATGGTGGCAGTACCATGGCAGGACAATGTCTTTGACTTTACCATTCAGGAACCAAAGCAGGAAGAGAAATGTGCCAGGGTCCCCCAGTCACCCTCAAGGAAATGTCCACAAAGGACCTCCCCTAAAACCTCACCTGATAAATGTCTATAGCACCTCCCACCTAAACCACCCAAAAGGTCAAGGTTTTAACACGTGGCCTTTGGGGACACATCTAGCATGAATCTCACAACACACCAAAAGCATCAACTGTGTCTTCAAGGAACAAGAAAATACCTGTAATGAAGCTCTCTATACATCTATCTCAGAAAGAATATTGACATTTAAACAGGTCTTCTGATAGGCTTACAAGTGGAATTCATGCTATTAATTTTCTGCTATCAAAATAGTATCAAGAGACTGTTTCTCCCTATCCATTAACCCTGCTTCTAAAAACCAGAAAATCAATGGGGTGTAGCTGCTCATTAAAGAGACCACTTAGGGAAGCCTGCTCACAGAATTAGTTTCTTTGCAGCTATTTACAGCCTCAATAAAGATTTACCACAGATCACCATAGACACTGTTCCCTCTGAGAACCTATGGTATGCTTTAGCACATCTAATTCAGCAGTTTTATTCTAACTTTAAGCTACCATTTATTTAAGGAAAGTTATGTTAGCAATATGGACTATCTAGATGACTCCTTGACATCTCACTGGGCAATTGATGGCTAGCTGGGGGAATATTTTGTCTCTTAAAAATTGTCAAATTGCTATTACTTTTCACTGATTTCCACCCACATTCCATGCTTTTACTTCCAAAAGTTATAGTTAACAACAGTCTGAAAATATTAAATGGAAAATTTACAGAAATTAACACTTTCTAAGTTTTAAATTGTGCTTATTCCATACTATAAAATCTTCACAGTGTCACACTCCATTCTGGGAGGGACCTGAGTTACCCTTGTGCCCTGTGTATCCACACATTCTATGCCATCCTATCTGTAAGTCACTTAGTAGCTACTCAGCTAGTAGGTTGACTATTGTGGTATCATCGAACTTGTCTTCAAATAATACTTGTTTTACATATTTTTTAGATAGATTCTTTTTTATTTTCAAGAGAATGAAACATAATAGATAATACCAGAGACACCACATCATTTTAAAAAGTAAAAACCAAGATTCTAGGTATTCAACAGTAGTCGTTATATTGCAAATGTTATCTTCAAATTAGTTGATCAGATTACCGGATGCAAACATATAAAATTGGTCACAATGTCAATTTTAAGCACTAACCGATTCTTGCAAAAAAATCAACAGAAATTTGTAGTGCAATCATCTTAGCTATCCTGTGTATGTATGTACATGATTTTTTCCCTTTTTTTTTAATTTTTTTTTTTAATTTAGTACAGGGTCTACAGGGTCTCACTATGTAGATCAGACTCATAGGGATCCGCCTGTGTTCAGCCTCCCAGCAGCCGGGATTATAGGCATGCGCCCCCACGCCCAGTCTCAACTGGTCTCAGTGCTGACCAGGGCAGGGCTGGCATGTCCCCTTCCTTTTTTTTTCTTACTTTTCTCCTTTCCTTCATGTCAATTGTTCATTCTTTTTGATCAATTTCTTTCCCTTTCACTATATCTATTGTACCTCTCAGATTTTCTTTACTCTTTCAAGTTGTTACACTAGGGAGACAATATAATGTTTACACACGTGAGTTTGATTTATATCACTTATCAGGATAGCCTCTAGTTGCATCAATTTACCCTCCACTGTATAAAAATACCACATCCTTTTTATTCATAGATCAGTTGATGGGAATATGGATTGTTTCCAGGATCTAACTATCTAAAGTTGTGCTGCTGTAAACATATATCACTATGTATGACATTTTCATTTCTTCTGGAAAAATACTGAGGAACAGCTGGGTTAAATAGGTCATCTTATTTTATGAAGCATGAGGAAAATATAATGATATCTTATTAATTTACATTGTATATATACTGATATATCTCTTCTCTCACCTCCTGTCCTTCTCCTCATCTTAATATGTCTTTCCCTTTGAGCAGATTCTTCCCCTTTTCACAGGATCTGTTCTACCTCAGTTTTTTATGTACTATAAAAATATAAATAAATAAATAAATAAATATAAAAGAAAGAATGCTTTTTTTACTGATAATAGCTCAAAAGTACAGGATAGTGATGCTAATAATCCCATTCCAGTGTATCATTATAACTGTCCTCTTGGTAGTTATTGTTTTTTATCTCTTACCGTGCTCATGTAGAAATTGAACTTTATCATAGGTGCTACATATGCGTACAATAAGCCTAACACATATGAGGTTCAATGCTGTGTGTGGATTCAGCATCCGTGGGGGTATGGGACTGCCCACACCGGTAAGGGGGAGCTCCTCTCTGTCCCTCTAATAATGAACATTAAGAGCTTTCTTGTCTTCTTGATTCACTTCAAAATGAGGGTCTCACCTCTGAATTTCCAAAAGAAGGAGGAACTGATCACTGTGCCAAAATGTCTTGGCAGAACCAAGAAAATAGACTGTGTCAGGCCTGCACATTTAACCAGGACATGGTCAGGGCTGGGACACAGCTCAGTAGCGGAGTGCTTGTCTGGCACATTTGAGGCCTTGGGTTCAGTTCCCAGTATTAGCCACGGCATACCATCACTCTCCGGATTTTTCTTTCTATATTTTTTGGTTCCCTCGCCTTTTGCAAAAGGCCATGTGTCCGACTTGCTGCACTTCACATTATGGTCTCAAGATGCATCCATCTTCCTACAAATGACTCAAGTTTGTTCTTTATGGCAGAGTAGTGTTCCACTGTGTGTAAAAACCATATATTCTGTCTACCCTAAACTAACAAGCTTTACACACAATTTATATCCCTTATGCTGCTCAGATTATTGTGAAAAAAATAAAAACTACTGCACTCATTTCTCAGAGGCAAAGGAGATCATTAAAACAAGCATGATGAATATGGGTGTGGGGTCACTCTGGTTTTTAACAATGTTAGGATGCACATCGAATTCCACTGCAGCAAACCCCAGGTGACCACCATAGGGTGCGAGCTCCAGCTACTTCAAGAGTTATTTGAAATTAATGGGCAATTGGCTGATATTAGGCACATTTCTTTCTTTCTTTCTTTCTTCAATGTATTTAGGACAGGGTCTACAGGGTCTCACTACACAGATCATACTCGCAGTGATTCTCCTGTTTAAAGCCTCCGAAGTGCTGGAATCACAGGTGTGCACCACCACACCCAGTCCAGTTGCCCTCTTAGTGCACCCTGAGGGCTGTGGGAGTAGCAGGCACAGCATGCCAGGGATCAAACTCTGGTCCCTGTGCCTGGCTAAGCAGGCCCTTTAGTGTGCTAAGCTATCTGGTCAGCCCTTCTTTTTAAATTATGCAGGAAGACATCTCAGAAAAGGTATCACGACCAGAATAGTGGATCACAGCAAAAGCACGATGAAGAGATCCCTCCATGTCACTCTGCTGTTTAACTTTTTCAGAGTGGTAGGACCTTGGCACACCAGCTGTTCCAGTGGCTGTGTCCTCCTATCAGCACAAGTGTATTGGTGACACACAGGTGCCAGCCCTGCTTAGTAGCCTTGAGCCAGGCCTCATGTGCTCCAGGGACAGTCTTGGATATCAACTCATGCAGCTGCCCACCCACCCCTTTGGAAGGTAATCTCATGGGTGCTCATACCTCCTCCCCTCTCTAGGGAAGCCCAAGTTCCCACAGGTGGTCAAAAGCCACTTCCAGCCCAGCCCCCAGGCCACAGGGACAGTCCAGCACCAGAAATGGGAGAGAAGAAAGCGGATTTGAGACTATTATTGCCCTGAGGCAGGCTGGGAAGAAGCCCTCCTGAGACTCCTCAGAAGTCATTACCTAGGTCCCCTAGAGCCTGGGAGACCCAGTGAATCAAGATCTGACCCTTACTCAGCCAGAGCCCCCACAGTCACCACTACGCAATGTCCCATCTCCCCCGTCCCTCCACAAAGGTGTGGCTTAGCCTGACGCAGAAAAGCTATCAGCAACCAATGAACTTTCCGCTTTGACTGCACCTGCTGGTGGGGCTCCTTCTGCAGCAAGGAAGGGCTGCTCTGGCTTTTTACTCCACAGTTGTGTCCTAACCTGCACCTATGTCTCACCTGGGCCAGGCATCTTCCTGGTTACTATGGCATTGTCCCCAAATTTCAACAAAACCCTCATAGGCACTTAGGAAACTCACAAGCCTTGAGCTTCCTAAGAATCACATGGCAGGCCTTTAGCCCTGGCAACCCCACCTAGACCCTGAAGAGCAAAACTAACCCACACAGCACCCAGGGATTCAGGGCTGCCAGCCTATTATGAGAAGTTTGGGATAGGTGGTCTCTGAGCTTTCACAAACATAAACACAGAATCCAGGGGGATACAGTCACCCCATGGAATCCAGCGGTTCTGCAACTATCAACTGAACCAAATGCAGATGGAAAATATTTGGAAGAGCACACATCTGCCGTAAGCATCCACTGTCATTACTCCTCAAAACAATACCGGAACTGCTCACAGCAGAATTCACATTGTGCTCTTTATTGTATGTAAGTCAACTAGAGCTTTAATGTCACACATTATATGAGACTTTAATGTCATACATTATATGCAAATGTATACATGCAGGTACAGCACTTAGGACCTCAATGGGTCCTGAAACCAAACTTCCACTGCAGCAAGGGGCAAATTCAATTAGCAGCATGTTCATGTTATAAAGTGGAAAAGACTTCAGTGTAAAAAAAGTAATTAAGTAAATAGGAGATGATGAATCTCAGAACAATGGGTAGTTTATGACAATGTAAAGAATCATACCAATGGCTCATTTATCCCGTAGACAAACATTTCAAAATAATTACACACTAATTAGACTCAAGTTGTTCCAATCTTTAATTAAGTTCGCTGATACATGTTAGGTACATGTAGTGACCATATTCGCCATGGGAATTGGTGCCCATACATGACATACTTTGATGCCTCTTTTCTTCCCAATCCACACTCCTCCCTTCAACTCCTTGCTGCCTCCCATTTACAAAGTTTTGTTTGTATCTTATTCTGTCGTTGCTGGGACAAATATCTGACACCCAAGCTTAAGGAAGCACAGGTTTATTTAGCTCACTGGCAGTTTCAAGACACTGCCTCGCTTCCCAAGGTCTGGAGGAGGAGCTGGGGTACCTCCATGTCCTGGATGATTCACTTCGTCCCTCCAGGAGAGGCCACCAGCTGCAGGGGAGGGCAGAGGAGGCGCGTGCTGTCAGCTTAACGGTTCGCACTTCTCTGGCCCCGCCTCTCAGGCCATGCCCTGGTCCTCTGGCCCCACTCCTCCAGCCGCAATTGACAGCCCCATGATTTACATGAGGCTTTGGGGAGACAACTAGGTACAAATCATAACAGCTTGTCTTTTATCCTTTTTAAATCTTTTTTTCCTTTTCCCTTCTTTCCTCCTTCTCCACCCTAGCTCCTTTTTCCTTTTGAAAAATTGCTTTCTATTTCACAATATCTATTGTACACTTTAGAAATTATTTATTCTTTCAGTTTCTCACACCAAGGAGACAATACAATGTTTACACTGTGAGTTCAATTTATTCCACCTCTCTTCAACAGTGGGGAAGCGTTTATTTGTCCCCACAGCCCCACCCCCAGAATTTTTTTATTGGTAATCTCCTGATAACCGCCATTATTTCTGGGGTGAGATGGAAGCTCAGTGTCATTTTAATTTGTCTCTCTAATAACCAGTGATGCTGAACATCTTTGCATATATTTATTTGCCATTTGTGTTTCTTCATCTGAGAACTGGGCATTCATCTCAGATATTCATTTTTGGATTGGGTCTTTCAGGGACTGTTTTTTTTTTGTTTGTTATATGTTGTACATATAAGCCCTTTGTCTGAGGTACAACAGGCTAAAACTTTTTTCCCACTCTGTGGGTTGTCTTTTCACTCTTTTCACTCTTTTAGTGATTTCTTTTGCTGTGCAAAGGCTTTTTATTCGTTTATTCATTCATTTGTATTTTTTAGGGGTCTACAGGGTATTCAGGGTCTCACTACTATTCTAAGTTCCAGATGAATTTTAGGATTGTTTTCTCTAGGTCTTTGAGGTATACTTGTGATATTTGGATTGTGATTGTATTAAATCTATATAACAACTTTGGTATTATGGCTACTTTCACTGTGTTACTTCTTCCAATCCATGAAATATATTTTCATTTTCTGATATCCTCTTCAATCTCCTTTTTCAGAGTACTGTAGTTTTCTTTAAAAAATAATAACTTTTTTATTTTTTGGTATAGGTTCTCACTACCAGTTCAGATTCTTAGTACTCCTCCTGTGTCAGCCTTCTCAGCACTGGAATTACAGGCATGCACAATCATGCCCGGTTTCTGGTGCTAGCCTGACATGTAGTATCAGGGATTGAACTCAAGACCTTGTGTTTGCCAGGCAGGCACTTATGCCACAGAGCTATCTCCCCAGCCTGTAATGTTCAATGTATAACTCTTTTACTTCCTGTTAGATTTGTTCCTAAGTGTTTCATTTTTCTGGAAGGTATTGTAAAAGGAATAGTTTGTCTAATTTCTCTCTCAGAAAGTTTGCAGTTTGCATACAGGAAGGCTATTCATGTCTAAGTGTCGATTTTGTAAGCTGCTCCACTCTTGGATTTAGTTAGTTGACCTACAAGTCTTGCTGGAGTATTGGTATCTTCTATGTAGAGTTTCATGTCATCTGCAAATCTAACATCTTCCTCTCCTGTCCTTATTTCTTTCATTTCTTTTTCTTATCTAATTGCTCTAATATTTCCAGAACTATATTGAATAGGAATGCAAATTCCAATTTTACTAAGAAAGAAAACTTTTATTAAAAAAAATTGAGGGCCAGTCAAATAGCTAAGTGGGTTAAAGCACTTTCAAGCAGACACAGGGGCCAGAGGTTTCATCCCCAGGCCTGCCCCCAGAGCACACTGAGCCAGAAATTGAGATTGGGCTTGGTGGTCCGTATCTGTAATCCCAGCTCTTGGGAGGTTGTAAATAGGTGGATCACTACAAGTCCATCCAATCTAGTAGTGAGACTCTGAACACCCTGTAGTCCAGTAGTTCTCAACCTTTCTAATGCCATGACCCCACAATACAGTTCCTCATGTTGTGGTGATCCCAAACCAAAAAATAATTTTGGTGACTACTTCAAAACTGTACTTTTGCTACAGTTTATGATTCAGAGTGTAATAAATAACATTTTCTGATGGCTTTAGGTGACCCCTGTGTTTTGGTTATTCGACCCCTGCTGAGGTCGCGACCCACAGGTTGAGAACTGCTGCTGTAGACCCTTTCCTAAAAAATAAATAAATAAAATTTAAAAACTTTGACACAGGGTTGTGCTATTCTGTTCACGCTGGCCTTGAGCTCACTTTGTAGTCCAGGCTGGCCTTGAATTTGCAGTGGTCCTCTTGCCTCAGCCTTCCCAGTGCTGGGATTACAGGTGCGCACCAATGTGCCTGGCTTAAAAAACAATTTTTACATAATCTAAAATTGGAGTTTCTGCTAGCAAAGTTATGGAGCGAAAGAAGCATGTCTGTATTATTGATGGGAATGTAAACTAGTACAGACCCTGAGGAAATCCTGGTGGGGATTTGCCCAAGAATTTACAACTAGAAATTCCACTTGACCCAATTATACCTCCTCTACATTTCTTCCTGGAAGGATATTATAGTGATACCTGCATAGATTAATATATAAAAATGTGATTGAGATTATATATGTGTGTGTGTGTGTGTGTGTGTGTGTGTGTGTGTGTATAGATAGAGAGACAGAATGAGATAGATAGATAGATAGATAGATAGATAGATAGATAGATAGATAGATAGAATTGAGTCATTTTTAGGGAAGTATAAATCCTGAGACCACAATACTAAATGAAATAAATTAGACAAGGAAGATTAAACATCACCTAGGTTCTCTAATATGAGAAAACCAAAATATAAATAATTTAAAGATCACGTAAAACAGATGGCAGGAAGGAGAGCAGCAGAGTCCATGGCAATGGATGAAGGATCTGGAGAAAGAGAACAGGGACTAAAGATGGTGGAGACACCAACAGCAGATATGTCAGCTCCCCAAGATGAACGTAATTACTGCTTATCTCAATGTAAGTTTTGTTAACTTACATTAACAAAATAAATTAGGTGCTCTGAGGATGTGCCCATGTGCCTCGTGTCACTGGGGTCCAGCAGGGTAGCCATGGTCTGAGTGCCTACTGAGTATTAAGAACCAGGAGCCACAGGTGGAGAGAGGGCCAGATAAATCCTATCTTGGAAAAACTCATCCAAGTATAAATGTCCCCTTCCTGGGAGGTTTTGATGGGAAAGAAATCGGGTGAGAACATGAGTCTCTTCAGAGGTGAACCTCACTGAAAGAGGAAAGCAGGGAAAAGAAAAAGGCATAGTGTGTGTGTGTGTGTGTGTGTGTGTGTGTGTGTGTGTGTGTGTGTCTGTGCAAGCACGTGTGTCATGGCCTCCAGTCGCACTCTGTGCTCCACCAAACCATCTAACGTGTACTGTTGATGTGGCCCCACAGCAGACAGCTAACCAACACCCAGTCACAGTAAGGATGAGCAGAAGTTGGGGGATCACTTCCTTCACCACCACATTTCATTTGGCCTATACCCTGACCCCTTTGGATCATATATTTTCCATCATGTTTTTGTACCTATTGAATAAAATTTTCCAAATAGTAGGACTTAGAAAATTCTTCCTGAGTAGCCAAATCTGGGCTGTGGACCAGCATCTTTGCAGACAGGTCCCATTAATACAGGATCTCATGCTCTCCCTAACCCCTATCTCCCTTTCCAGCTCTGGGTCCAGCACAGCCTAATGTCACAGAGGAGTCTTCCACTGGGATAAGAGATGAGGACTGGGCTGGTTAGGAGGAGCCCGGGATTTGCCATCACACGTGTACTCACTCTTGGCCTACTGCTCATTAGCTGTGTCCATAACAGTTCATCTGACCTCACCCAGCTCCATCTCCATGATGATTAAATGAGGTCATTTAAAAGAGCCTAGCATGGAGGGGGCCAGAGAGATAGCTCAGTGGAATAAGTGCTTGCCTGGCAAGTGCAAGACCCTGAGTTCAATCCCTGGTGCCAAGAAAGAAAGAAAGAAAAGAAAGAAAGAAAGAAAGAAAGAAAGAAAGAAAGAAAGAAAGAAAGAAAGAAAGAAAGAAAGAAAGAAAGAAAGAGCAAGTCTAGCATGGAATCAGGAATGAAGGAGACACAAAGGTTGCTTTTAAAATATTAACCTATTTCTAGTGCTCTGTGCTTCTGCTCACCTGTGAGATAGTAGATGTTTCCAACTTCTAAAATAATCAATTAGAAAAAGTGCTTATCCTTATGATTAGCTGGCAGTTCTTAGTCTCAGTGAGATAAGCTAAGTATCCCATTGTGTATGATTCAAATATTTTAGAATAATTTAGGTCTAAAATTATCTGAGAGAGAGAGAGAGAGGAAGAAGAAGAAGAAGAAGAAGAAGAAGAAGAAGAAGAAGAAGAAGAAGAAGAAGAAGAAGAAGAAGAAGAAGA
>PVJA010012343.1:0-37576 GCA_004027025.1 Myocastor coypus
GCAGGGGCTTACCCGCGGCGGGTGCGCAGGCTCAGCTCCCAGCGGTGGGGTTTGGGCTGGGCTTAGGAAGCCTTTTAGAATCCCAGCACCATGTATCAGATCATTTCCACTTCTTTTACTGCTGCCATCACTTGTGAAAATCAGAGTTCAGCTTCTTCAGCCACTCAGTGAGCAATAACATCAAAGCCTGTCTGGAAGCTTCCAGAACTTCAGATTCAGCCAGGAGCTGTGGCCTTAATCCCTCTTTTGTCGAAGGCTCTCAGCATCTTGGTCTGGAATCCTCTGATCTCCAGGAGGTAGCTGGCCACTTCAGGGTATCAGTCGTTTTACAATTATGCATGCTATTGGTTTTCTTCCTCTGGAGAACCTGGACCAGCACAGTGATACATTCTGAAACTTCAGCTGTAGTGCTGTTCATGGCATTTTTAAACCTGAGATTTATGTGTTGGGGTGGGCGCAAAGGCCATCATGCTATCTCTAGTGTTCGGTTATTCTTAATATTTTTAAAAAGCCATAGATTCTGAGAAGGGAAGAGTGAACCACACATATCACGTCAGTTTCAGTGCTCAGAAGCATTTTAGTTCAAATACTACAAGCAGTGCAGCTTCATTTTTTATCTCAGTCTGATGAGTTGCCAGTGTTTGTCATATATTTAAACTGAAGTCTGTAATTTGTAGGTATTCAAGGTAAGTTGTACTAGGTAATTGGCCTGAGATTGAAAATGAGCTGAACAAAAGAAATTCTAGAGAAAAATATTCCAAAAATGAGGTATGAATAAGCAAAGAGGGGGTGCTGGGGAAGGTCAGCTCTATGCAGGTGGTGGGTGCTCCAGCGACTGGCAGCGAGGCAGGAGCCACACTGATCTCCTCTTCTAGAAGATTCTGTATCACAGCTGGGAGTGCGCGGTGCCTGTAAGTGCACATAAGGGCGGGCCTCATTTGGGTGGGATGAAATATGTTTTATTCCTTAGAATAAAGAGATCAGGAGCTTTCCTGGTACAATTTAAGAGCTTTGTTGGACTCTGGGCAACCTGAGGGACTCTGGTAAGTTCTGGCCTTCCTTAGCCTCCAGCATGCAGGCATGGAGCTGGTCCAGGTTTTTAAGAAATTAGGAAGACTCTGAGTGGCCTGCGGCATGCAGGAGAGCTGTGATATGTAGACTCGGTGCAAGAAGGAGCAGAGCTTTCCTGAGCCAGTTAAGAACTTTGCAGACGTAAGACAACTTGTGGGGCCCTGTTTGCATGATTATTAGGAGCCTTGAAAGTGGAAAAATGCAGGAGCAAAAATCAATCTCAATCTCCTGGCCCATGCAGAACAAATACAGAAGAAAGTGACACACAAGAGCTTGGAAATCACACACCTGAAATCCCTGAAATAATAGCACTTGAAATAAAGAGGCAAGTCTATCAGGCTATAGAAGTAAGGTGAACAATGATCTTTCAGGTACAAAAGGAGAGGACAACAATTGTGAAAGAATTTCTCAGCATAGCTAATGAAGACATAAGTACAAAAACATAGAGCAGAAGAGAAAAATGATGGAAACACTGAATGACCAATCCAGGAAAGAATTACAATGCATGAAACGGATTCAAACAGATATCCAGGGAATTAAGAATTCCATTAAAAGTTGGTGAAACTGCCTGAACGAAACTGAAGTTAGACTTTCAGACATTGGAGACACTGGTACAGCTAATGAGCATGAAATAAAAGATCTCTTAAAACTAACAAGGAACCAGGAAATAACATTTCAACTGCTACAAGATGATGCAAAGCAAAATAATGTAAGAATAATAGGTGCCAAAGAAGCCACAGGAAGCAGCTCAAATGATATCAGGGCTACTTTCAGAAGTACTGGTAGAAAAGTTTCAAAATATGAGAGAAGAAACTGAAATACAGTTAAGTGGGATATATAGAACTCCACACAGCCATAATCGCAACAAATATACATGTGGACACATAATAATGAAAATATCAGAAATTCAGCAAAAGAACAGAATATTAAAGCTGCTGAAGTGCTGTGCTGGCCCTGCCCCAAGGGCATGCTACAATAGGAATTGAGAGTGGATGTGGTGGAACGGGCCTGTAATCCCAGTGCTGGGGCCCTGAACACAGGAGGCTCATGAGTCTGTTCTTGCAGTGAGACCCTGTAGAACCTTTACTAAATACAAAAAAAAAAAAAAAAAAAAAAAAAAAAAAAAAAAAAAAAAAAAAAAAAAAAAAAAAAGAAAGAAAAGAAAAACCAAAGCTCCTAGTGAGAAGAAACAGATCACCTACAATGGAAAATCCACCAGAATTGCAGCAAATTTCTCAATACAAACCATCAAATCAAGAAGAGCTTGGAATGAAGTACTTTAGGTCCTGAAGGAAAATAATTTCTAACCCAGACTAATGTACCCTGCAAACTGTCTATGCAATTCAATGGGGAAATAAGATTCTTCCATGACAAAGGATAACTGAAGAAATTCATGAACATCAAACTAACCCTACAAAGCATACTGACCAATATTCTGGAAAGAGACAGAAGTGATCACAGCTTCAAGAACAATAAAAAAGGAGCCACAAAAACTAGCTAGTAATTAAAAAGAGAGAAATATATGGAATTTATAGTACGAAAATAACATGACAAAAATAGGCCAATGCATATCAATTTTAACCATCTATGTAAATGGGCTTAAGTTAACAATCAAAAGAAACAGACTGACAGAGTGGATTAAGCAACAAAATCCAACTATGTGCTGCACAGAAGAAACACATTTAACTCAAAAGGAAATTTCCAGACTACAAGTGAAATGCTGGAAAACAATTATACATGCCCTGGGGGTGGGGGGAAGCAGGAGTAGCTATCCTGGGTGCTGACAATATTAACTTCAAACCACAAGTCATCCAAAGAGATAAAGATGGTCACTGCATACTTGTTAAGGGAAGACTGAAAGAAGAGGCAATAGCAGTTATAAAGATATATATATATATATATATATATATATATATATATATATGCACTCAGTGTAGGAGTACCATCCCACATAAGACCAATGAACAATGCTAATGGGAAACTTTAATGTACCATGTCATGAAGAGATAGATCAACTAAGCAAAAAAGCAACAAATAAATAACAGAACTAAACCAAACGTGCGAAGAAATTGACTCGGTAGGGCTTTCCAGAGTGTCTCACCTAGCAACTACAGAATACACAGTTTTCTCACCTGCACATGGATCAATGTGCAAAATACACAATATCCTAGCACACAGAGCACACTTAAATAACTGCAAAGGAACTGAAATGATCCCATGTGTTCTATCTGATTACAGTGCAATAAAACTGGAAATTACTGACAAGAGAAACTGTAAAAATGCCACAAACACATGGAAATAAAATAACAACCTCCTAAACAACCGGTGGGTCACAGATGAAATGAAAGAGAAAATTAAAAAGAAATTTACAGTCTAACAAAAATGCATGTACAGCTTACTGAAACCTGTAGGATGCAAGGAAAGCTGTCTTAAGAGAAAATTTATACCAGTAAATTGGCACACATTGGAGAAACAGAACAAGCTCAAATAAGTCATCTTACGCTGCACTTCAAGCTCATCAAAAAAAGATGAGAAAGTCGGCACAAAGAAAGCAGGACATTATAAAGATTAGAGCAGAAATTAATGCATTGGAGATGAAGAAAATAATATAAAGAGTGAATGAATTAAAGAGTTGGTTCTTTGAAAGATTATATAAAATTTATAAAGCCCTAGGCAACCTAATCAAAAAAGGAAAGAACTCTAATCCATACAACAATGAAAAGAGCAAAAATCACTATAGACCCAGGAAAAATTCAGAAGACCATGAATATCTACTTTTAAAATATTTACTCATACAGGGTAGAAAATACGGAGGAATCGGACAGTTTCTTAGATACATATTGAAATGTAAAAGCTAAGTCAATAAGACATAAATACTCTGAACAACCCAATAACCAGAAATGAAATAAAAAATATAATGAAAAACCTATCAATAAGGAGAAGTCCAAGTCCTCAAGGATTCACAGCAAAATTCTACAAAAATTGTTGAGAAGATTTAATATCAACTCTTGTCAATGTCCTTGGTGAAATTGAAAACAAATAAAATCTCTCAAACTCACTTCTGGAAGAAATATTACTCTGATTCCAAAACCAGAGAAAGAAAGAAAGGAAGAAAGGAAGGAAGGAAGGAAGGAAAGAAGGAAGGAAGGAAGGAAGAGAGGGAGGGAGGAAGAAAGAAGCAAGCAGGCTAGCTACAGGCCAATCTCTCTAATGAATGTAGATTCCATTTTACCCCAGAAAGAATGGCTAAGGTCAAGAAGTCAGCCAGCAGCGAAAACTGGAGAGGCTGTGGAGAAAAAGGAACCTTCTGCACTACTACAAATGTAATGAAGAAGACTAATTTCCAAAGAATTGTGACTCTTAACATACAAGTATATGTTGTTTCTAAACATTTCAAGTATATTAACACAATTAATTATGCCTATCATATTCCTATAAGGCAGGTTTTATTTATAGAGGAAAAGAATTAACTGCATCCAGTAGTAGCCTAATAAAGAAAATGTTATTGCTATATTTCTTTGTAAAAGAAGCTAATAGAGCACAAGGAGTCCAAGAAAATAGCGTGCAATATCCTATGTGTGGCAGAGTCCAATACTAGGACCCAAACTATTGTCCTTTAGCTTTCTTTCTCTCTCTCTCTTTCTTTCTTTCTTTCTTTCTTTCTTTCTTTCTTTCTTTCTTTCTTTCTTTCTTTCTTTCTTTCTTTCTTTCTTTCTTTCTTTCTTCGTTCTTGCTCTCTTGCTTGCAGTAGTGGGGATAGAACCAGAGCCTAAAGCCTTAGCCCCTCCTATTTTTAACTTTGAGACAAAATATTGCTGTGAATCAACTTTGGTGAAAGGTTGGATTGGGTGAGTGATGCCCTATTACATAGTGTTATTAGGGATAAGAGGATGTCTGAAATTCTGGTTTGTGGATCTTTCAAAATCATACATTTAATTTTCCATACTTGCTTCTGGTATGCTGTTATGGTTTATGTCTAGTTGTCCCCCAAAAGCCTCATGCAATCATGGGGCGTGGCTTCTATAGATTGTGACTTGATTCATGATCCCTGGGATTGTGTTTTAGTACTGATGAGATTATCAGTCCGAGTAAGGCTGAGACTATGGGTGTGGTCTAGGGTGGATATCTTAAGGCGGAGAGCCTCAGTGTAATATAAAGAGCAACAGAGAGAGAGACTGGAGTTGTTGCTCTCTGCTGCTCTGTTTGGTTGGCTACCTCTGCCACCATTTTGTTGCCGTTCTGCCGCCATGAACTGGATTCTCTCTGCTCTGTTCCTCTCAGCCTTGGGCCAGCTGAATATGGACTGAAACCTCCACAAACTGTGAGCTAAATAGACCTTTCCTTCCTTCCTTTTGAGTGTCAGGTATTTGTCCCAGCCACGAGTAAAAGTAACTAAGACATATGCCTTGGCTTAGTTACTTCTACACCATTATCACCTAAAAACTTATGCACTGCACCTAATGCTTAAAGGAACGAGAAAAGGAAACATGGGTGAACGCCCCCACCCTAAAGTTCACCATGTGGTCTGCATCAAAGGAGAACTTAACTTTTACCTCCGTGCTAAAGACAGATGGAGTTGATAATTCATTTTGAATTCCTAAGTGTATTATCTTATAATTGATAAGACTGTTTTGTGACAATTGTGCTATTTTGCGGCTAGAGAAGTTGCCGTTATAAGTATATAGAATAGCTCCTTGAAAGTACGTGTGAATCACTACTGCCTGGGTGGACAGTCACAGTGTTTTAGACAAGAGTTCATTGGACATTACAGAGAGGAAACCTTGCTGATGTTACATGCTGCGTGTTCTGCTTTTCATTTTGGAAGTGTGCAGTCTCTTTTTATGTGCTCCTACTGCCCGTGACACATGCCAGGCTGAAGTAAAAGTCACATGCACAGAAAGCCTGAGGGAGCGTGACATATTTAAGAAGGAGCCCATTAAATGCCATCTCTCATAGAGGCAGTGGACAGATTTGTGGCTGAGTTCTCATTTTAAGAGGATGGGAGTTTTCTCAAGTGTACTGTAGGTTGTTCCGTGTGTAGATTTCAATATGTTTTTAACAGAGGAAGCTAGAAATGGTTCTCAGATGAAGAGCGAGCTGGGATTTTCAGATGACATTTTAGCATAAGGCACTTTTCATGCACTGGTTGACATTTGTTCAAAGACTTCTTCACTCAAGCCTGCAGGAAAATGTAGCGTCGGAGCTGGAGCTGGGTGTTATCTATAAGAACATTTGATTCCCCAAAGTTTCCCTTCATTTACAACTTCTCTTATTATAATGCCTGACATCATTGTTATGGGTTATGAATATTAATGCTTAATTACAATAATCTTATCATAAAAATGCTATAAGAGAGACATCTCTTTCCCAATTATCCAGAATGTTCTTCTAGTACTGGGGGTTGGGCCTAGGGAGCAATGCACTGCATCTTCACTCTCCTCCACCTCAAAATTTCTATTAACTGTCCCCTTTCCACGGGGATCCTTCTCGATCCTTCGACATTCTCTGGTTGCTTTTAAATAGGAAGATATAACTTTCCAAGGAGATGCAAGATGCGAAATGAAACATTTTGCTTCTTCTGTGTGGTAAGATGTGCTTCTATTGTTGTATTTTCTAAGGATTTCAGCGACATGGTGCTCACTCCACGGTCGTCTCAACTCTGACCTTCCACGTGCCTGTATCTTAGAGCTGGCGCAGGCTTGTTCCTACTTCAACCCACAAGGCAAAGCAGTGGTGACATGTGTGGCTTTGGAGGCCATGAGAAAATGTCATGCAGCTGGCCCTCACTTGCCTTGCAGCTGTCCCGAGGGCGAACTCAGCTGCCATGTGCGAAATCCGTTTCTCGGCTGGACCACACATGCTTTTCCGGAGCTGTTTCTTCCCACCTCAGTTCCGTTCATGGTTTCATCATCTCAGAGGAGTGAAATGATTTTCCAGTGTCTCTGGTTCAACCACGATCGCCACCAGAGTGAGAAAATGATTGTTTCCTCACACCATAAAGCTTAAGGCAAATTGCTACACCACAGTAGGGACTGGAACTGTTTGCTCATCAAATTAGCAAAGGATTTAAAATAATCACCCTTAAATGTGTCTGGCATGCACCTTGTAATGAGCTCATGATTTTATGTTTCCTCTGAATTTATTTTTAATTTGTTTTACTTGCTCGTTGTAGAAGCTGGGCTCAGACGTGCAGTCTCAAGTTCTGCATCATACCCAAAGCAGTCACCACTGCAGCCAGAGAGGAGAACTGAGTCGCAGCTCTCGGCCTCACGGAGCTGGCTGTCTTCTGCCTGGCTGACTCCTTTAAAGAGAGCATTGAGCTGTTTACCTCAGTGCTGTATGAGACTCTGCCCTTTTTGTCCTGGTTAGCAACTGTGTACAAACATTCTCTCTTCCTGAGTCCTTTGATGTGGACAGAGAGGGGACTGCTCTTCCGATTCACTGTGCCCTCTTTGCTCAGAATCTGAAAGTGAGAAAAGGTTTGAGTCTTTTTAGGCCTGGTGGGATGCACTGCTCTTGTGCCTTCTATCTGAAGAATTATGGCTACCTCGAGCCAGGTTTCACGGAGATGCTGACAGAAAGGTACCAGCCAGGGCCCTGGATCCCAGGGATGATCTGCAGAGGTCAGAGGAGAACCCCAGACGAATTTGCTGGCATGATCGCACTTCCTCCTGTGGACCCTTGCTTGGGAGTTAGACGACTAGCAATAAATCTGCCTACAAGTAAAGTATGTGTGAAAGTATTGTTGTAATCCCATATCCAGCTCCCCTAAACATCCCAAGACTAAGATCAGGGTTGGTAGCAGGTATGGCAGTGGAACTCCAGTTTACTTCATCTGAAAGCATCCATTAGCACTACTGTAATGGAAAATAACATCTTCATGTGCCAACAGTTTTAAATTATCCTGCTTTTTGGACTCCACTGAACTATTTTATTTTATTGTTTGTTTATTTATTTATTTTTATGGCCAGCTCAGCCTGCCCTGAGGGCGGGGCTGGCACAGCATGTGGTGCCGGTGATCGAACCGCGGTCCCTGCAGCCACCTAAGCTTTCCTAAGCAGGCGCTTTAGACCACTGAGCCATCCTGCCGGGCCCCCATCCACTGAACTATTTTAAAGATATGCACAGAAACAGAGATCAACAACTAATGTGCAAACCATGAACGCACAAGTTACGACTCATTATTTGTAATAATTTCCAGTTGCGCATAAAATAGCAGCAAGTAAACCATTAAATGACTTCATTCAACGAAACCACAAATGTTTAATAGCATTCTTTTTTAATGCTTTTAAGAGTGAGTGTCCAACCATAAAACAGAAGTTATTCTCTGAAGGCAAATGTATGTGAGACCAAGGTAAACATACATAGGCTAGTTTCACAGGTCAGGTAAGAAATGAGAGACCGAAGAGCAGACAAAAGGTTTGGTAACATCTGGTTGAACAAAGCACGTGGGAACGATGTTTCCGGCACCAAAGCGGAGACCGTGTAGGTCGGGGGAATGCTGCATGTTCCGACTTAGCAGGTTTCTCCACTTGTAACGAGCAAAGAGAAGATGCGTCGCACCTGACCCTCTGATCCAGGGCAGTCAGAAACTTTCTACCTGAGGAATAGGCACGTACAGCACAGAAAAGAAGCTCTGGAAGTATAAGAAAGGGTGCCAAATGGAGAATAACTTTAAAGACCAAAACCCTAAGACCAGCTCACCAGGGCAATCTTACAAGGTGATGGATTCTGCAAGAGTTGCAGGTGTGTACCGATTAGGATGTGTTCTACAATGAGAGACTGAAGAGCAGATAAATGGATCAGTAATATCTGGTTGAACAATACAGGGGGAAAAGGATTTTCCAGCACCAAAGCGTAGACCATGTAGGTCCGGGAGCACTGCTTGTTCCGATTTAGCAGATTTCTCCACTGACTGATGGATTTAAAAATGACTGAATTGGATGTATGATTTTAAATGGTGAGTTCTCTAAAAGTGAGTGATCTCTCAGGAAATCTTAATTCTCCAAGTTTTACAGCAAAAAATTCTCCAATGAGCTTTATCATCACTGGCGAACTTTCATTGATAAAGTAAGATTTCAAAACACGTCACCTTAAAGTCCATTTTATGTTCAAGTCTCTTTTGGGAAAAAATACCAACTTTTCCACTTCTGTTGTTTTCCAGCAGCTAAATTAAAATTCCTTCTCATCTCCTTATGTTTTGCTTTTTTTTTTTTTTTTTAACTGGGTACTGAGCCTAGAGCTTTCACATTACAACACATTCCCAACTCATTTTTTTCCCCTTTTTCTTTTTATATTTTGACAGAGTTTCACTGATTCACCAGGTTGCTCATATTAGGATTAAACCATGCATTCTCTCATGCTGGAAGGAGAGTGACTGAAACTGAAAATGGATTACACATCGGAAGGCAGGACAAAGCCAGAGTACGGAAAGCAGCCAAACAAGCTACCTCAGTCATTTTTTATTTTAAAATTTCCTTTTAAAGAGGAAAATAAAATGAGAATAACATCTTGCCTGGACCTTGTGGGCTATTAGTTGCTAGGCAACCTTGTGTCTCTGGTGCTAACTTTGCAGAGGTATAAACAAACATTCTTGCTGTTGTTCTTGGGGTCCTCTGCCAGTCAGACGCAGGTCAACACTTGACCTGAGCAATTTTTTGTTGTCTTTATTTTCTAAATGCTCTTCATGTTTCTTCCCTGGGACCACTGAGGGCCCAACAAATCCCTACGCTCTAGCTCTAACTGTAGGATTTATATATATACTTAAATGCACTTGGTACGGGGTCTTACTACACAGCTTGGACTTACAGTGATTCTCCTGTTTTCAGCCTCCTCAGCGCTGGGATTACAGGCATGCATTACCATGCCTTGTCTCAAGAGTGGCTCAGTGCACTCTAGGGTCCCTGTGCTTGTCTACACAGGTGCTTAGTCCACTGATCTACCTCACTGGCCCGACAGAATGTATGTTAGCTTGTTTCTTAAGGTAAATTCTCTCTCTCTGTGTCTCCCTCCCTCTACCAAGCTAAACATAATCTAAACATAATTTGACCTGGTACCTCTCCACAGGCTTCCTAGTAAGAGAAAAGGCTTCTGTGTATGTGTGAAGTTTGTGATGTAAGCTGCCATATTCATAAAGCAAGGAGCTATGAACTACAACACTATTAAAGGACTTGTGAGTCCACAGATGTATTTGTTACACTCTCATCTGACACTGTAAACCTGAGTAGCAATCCAGGAAATAACACCTATAGAACCTTGCCATATCCTCATTTCTATGGCTTCTACTTTTCAGAATCCAGTAACTAAGGATGCAGAGCTTATACTGGGAATGCAAAGAATATGTGTTTGGAAGTCATTGCACATTAAGGGATAATTCAACAATTACATATAAATGCGTAAATAAAATATTGGGTTAGACAATCTAACAAGGTCACAGACCATGCCCCTGATAATCTGAACAGATCCACTCTTCTCTGGAGATTCCAGGCATGTGTTGTTTCTTCTATAGCAGGCATCTGCAGGCAGCCCTATGAGGTGGGTATTAACTCACCTCTGGTAGTCTCCTTACTATGGCAGTACCCATAATTCCAAGGGTCAGATGACTGCCTGACCCCAGCCCCTGTGAACAGGAGAGCCAATGCATTCCCCAGAAGGAAGTGAAGCATCAAACTGGAGATTGTGAACCTTTCCAAGGTTCAGACCATGGGCAGGTCTCATCTGAGACTGGAGCTCTGATCATCTTTCATCTTCTTCTCTTCTCACATTTTCTATTGAGAACAATCAAGAAAGTAAAGGAACCTGTCACAGTTTCAGATTTTGTTTCTCAGATACCTGATGCAAGACACCATTGGAAGGAGAATTTTATTCTTCAGTAAGCATCAAGCGAGTCACTGAAACCTTGCTTGGTCTTTAATTCAGGATGGAAATCATCTCTAAATTCTGGTCCTTTCTGTCAAGAGTTGCCAGCTCTTCAGTAGGTCAGAAAGACAAGTCTCAATCACTGCAGTGTGAAAATGAGAGAGACATTCTATCACATTTGCCATACCGTATTTGTGAAAAGAAGAGCCTTAAAGTTAGTAAGTATTGTACGTATTGGGAGGTGTAGGTCATGCTATGTAATACTCAAGAATGAAGTCTACAGATTGTACCTATGGCATGACCATATGTGCAAGAAGAAAAGAAATTTTTTAAAAATAGTTACTCCCCCAAAACATAAAAGTACAAATGAAGGCTTGTAGGCTTTTATGCTACAGAATAAGGGAGTACTTTTCATGCTAAATTAACTTAGAGTTAGGTTTTTATACGCTAAAGGAAGTAACCTAAAATAAAGTAACTTAAAATGCATAACTTACATTTAAACCAGAATTATGGGCTCCCAGTAGAATTCAAAACTATCTTTTTCAATGCACAGATATATTTTAAAGTATGTTTAAGCCTTTGCATAAGCAGTTACATAGTTTTTCTTGAAAAAAAAAATGATAGTTGATTTTACTTGCTAGCATGATAATTCCAAAGCAGAGGTAAAACAAAATTTTTAATGCCATCTTGGACTATATTTTGAAACTGTTAATAGTGTTTATAGGCACCTATGATGCATAGCAAAATTTAGGGCAAACTTTCATATAGTCCTTAATATCATACGTGCATACTTGTTTCATTATCAATGTACACTATCGAGTTACTACAATCAGTTGCTCTAGTCTAGAATGACATTGCAAATCAGAGTCTGTATTTAATGTCAGGTTTCACTCTTGGTGTATATTCCGTGGATTTGGACAAAAGTGTACTGTATGGAATATTTTTTCTGTGTGTGTGTGTGGTACTGGGATTGAACTCAGGAACCTATGCTCGAGAAGAGTAATAATATCTTAAGCCATGTGTCGAATATTTATTAAAGCAAACAGGGAAAGAAGACAAGCTTAATTTTTATTTGGGGTTAGGAAAGTAGGGAGTTTCAGAAAAATCTAAAAAAACGTTTTTTTTTTAACATAAACAAAATATTAAGGAAGAAAATATAGGGTAATACTTTGGAATAAACGTTTTTTTTTTTTTTAACATAAACAAAATATTAAGGAAGAAAATATAGGGTAATACTTTGGAATATTCTAGATCCCTATTCCAGATCTATTCTAGGTCTATCACGTGTTTCATTTTTACTTTATATCTGTTAAAGTAAATCTTGTGAATGGTCAGAATTTGGCAGCTGGTCGATGTGTTCATCAACTTTCCATCTCTATGTGAGATAAATATGCTGAGATAACCTACGTACAAGGAGAAAAGATTTACCTTGCCTCATGTATTTCAGAAGTTTTGGCCTGTGAGCGCTTTGACTGGTGGCTTTGGGTGGAGATAGTACAGTGGGAATCCATGATAAAGAGCTCTTTCCTCTCTGATGGTGGCCGGGAAACAAAGGAAGACAGAGAAAAGAGTTCAACTCACTACTTACTGATAGTTTCATAGGATGAGGCTCAAGCCTTTAACACAGTGACTTTGAGAAACACTTCAGAGCCAAGCTAAAGCTTGCCTTCAGTCTCAAAAGCTCACGCCCATTTCACAATGCAAGACGCCTCCTTTCCATTTCCACATGTCTTACAATTGTAATATTTTAAGCATGGCTCAAAAGTCTTCTTTGAGGTGGCAAAATAGCTCAGTGGACTAGGCGACGGCTTAGGCAAGCACAGGGGCAGGGGCTTGATCGACATCATGTGCCTCACCGGGCCTACCCCCCAGTGTGCTGAGCTGGCCACAGAGAGTGAGCATGGCGGCCCACACCTGTATTCCCAGCACTGGGGAGGCTGAGGACAAGATGATCACCATGAAGTTGAGCTGCATTGTGATGCCATGTACCAGACATGGAAGAAAAATAAAAAGTCTTCTTTAAGCCTATGGTCTGTTCAGCAATAAGTACTTTTAAAAGTAAAGAAATACAAAACAAAACTGACAAAACAAAAAAATGTAACAGCAGTAGAGGACAGAAGAAAATTTTCATTCCGTAGTAGGAGTGAAATAAAAAGTAAGAAGGAGCCAGGCTTCCCACATCCGCCGTAGGGTGAGCAGCCTGCTGACCTAACTAACCATTTTCCACGGGGGGCCACCTGCTAAAGGTCTCAGCACAGCCAGACTTGACCAATCTTTTAGCATGGGGTTCATTAGAAGGAACTTAAAATCTAAATCATAGCAACTGCTCAACAGTTTAGCTCTCCAAAAATACTATAATAATCCCATTTTCACATTGTATGTGTTTATTCAAATATGGGCCAAAGCTCACTAAAATAAATGGTGGTGTATTTTTCCTAACTAATAAAATTGATCTCATGCAAATGTTTTCATAGCTTTTATTAAGAAGGGGATTTAAAATTATTTCTTTCACAGTCGCACTCTATTAAAGTCACTCTGCATTAAAAAACTCAATTGAATATTAATTGTAAAATTATGTGTGAGTCTTTGTATTTGTAAAGATGTCTAATACGGTGGCCTTCAGGAAAGTAGAGAATATTTTATTAAATGAAATGAGTGGTAAGTGTTATCTTTTGTAGAAGGCAATAAAAATAATAGTTTGAGATATTACTCAGTATGTGCCAGTTTTTATTGCAAAATTCACTAGATCTTGATCAGCTAGATACAGTAAGTATTGAATTGTAAAAATTCATTTTTTAAAAATGTAAAAGTCAGTTATAAATATATAAGATTAAAAATATTTATGAAAAGAAGGTGATGTTTTTTTTATGAGCTTTTAAAGGCCCCTGGAGATCACACTATGTAAAAGAAATACTTCGATTAATGATGTGAGTTTAGCTGGCAGACAAACGGCTCAGCGGATTAAAGCACCTGCTTAGGCAGACTCAGGGCCCTAGGAGACAATCGCTGGGCCTGCTGTGCTGGCGCACTCCCGAAGAACGCTCGGAGGACAACTGAGACTGGGCATGGTGGCGTGCCCCTGTAATCTCAGCTCTTGGGAGGCTGTAAACACGTGGATCACTATGAGTCCAATCTAGCAGTGAGGCCCTAGATACCCTGTAAACCCTTCCCTAAAATAAAAAGAAAAAAGGACGTGAGCTTGGACTATATTCTCAATAAAAAAATAGTTTAGACTGAAAGGAAAAAAATATATTAAAAAAATGTCCCTTACCTATTCTATGGTTGTCCAGCTAAGAACTTCCACTTTTGTTTTCAAACCAGTGTATGCGGTTGTTTTTTTCTTTTAGTTTAAACTAAAGTACATGCATTTGGGTTTGTTATATTTTTATATGCTAAGCTGCAAACATTTTTGATATGTTGAGTTAGTTGATGCACTTTAGTGTTGATCCCAGGGAGGCTAGAAAAAACCATAATCTTTTAGATGCTGAGGTTTATTTCCTGTAACAAAGACATGATACCACTTAAATGTTAAGCGTTGTATTTTAAATTTCCTCAAATTAGTTCCATCATGTAAAGAACTTTATTGGAATTTCATGGAAGTGTTGTAAGAAAAGCCCGCTGGTGATAGTTCTAGTGTAAGAAAAACGTTGTTAGCTTATTGTAAGAATGAGTGTTAATCTAAAATACCTGCTATGGGCCTAAGCAAACTCAGTACACACTATCTGTTGAAAATTCTGAGGATTCAAGAGTGACTTGGTAAATCATTACACCTTTTTTCTCAAAATGGTAATAAAGTTTATAATTTTGTGCATAGTTTCCCACATTGCCAATTGGGGAAAAGGAACTAGAAGAGAAATTATTAGAGAGAAGGCAGAAATGTTTTTCAAAATTTGAACTAGAAAAATCAGGATTAGAATTTAAGCAAGATTGTGCTATCCATAAGCTATACTCTAAATGAAAAGCTTTTTCAATAGAGATAGTGAAAAAATAAAATGCCACCAATTTATAAATTTGATTTGTGGGGTCACTACAAACAATTACTATAATTAAAACATTAAGATAAAGATCAGTTACAAGTTTCCGTGATTGTGTCTCTGGAAATTAAAGGGGTATTAAAATAAAAGATTAACATTAAACTGAGATGAAGTATACGTCTTTTCCCATTACCATTATTTCCAAACCATAATGATCCCACTTTATGTGTCAGAGGCCAGTTAAATTTTCACACTACAAAAAATGTTTGTAAGCACACATTATGGTCGATTGCTCTACTGGGAGGTTCTGTTCTGTCCAATAAGAAGTGAGGTCTCATGCTACTTTCTTCTGCTGCTTACTTGACAGACAAATACAGTTTCTTGGAAGCCTTTTGTGAAGGACTAGACTCACAATTCTGTGATCTGGGTTTCAAATCAAGCCTTGAAAGGAATTATTTTTTAGTCAGGCATAATTCACTCTGGAAGGAGATTAAAATTAAGGTTGCTTATAAGTAAATTTAAACAAGTATTTTCAACAGCTGTCACATGTGGACTAGTGAATTTAATTTTTTTTGAACTAAAAGATCCCTTAGATATTCTATTAGTCAAAGTTTTACTAGAGGAGAAGGTATAACATAAGATGTCCACATGAATAATAAATTACAAGATCAGCCTTCATTGGCCAGCCAGAGACCAAGGAAGAACGGTGCAGAGGACATCTGCATACCGGAGAATGAAGGATTCAGTCCAAGGTCTGGAGCTCACTGCAGTGTTCTGTGTAGGTCTGTGTCAGGAGGCTGATGGGTGTGTGACAGAAGGCTGATGGGTCTGCACCAGAATTCTGAAGGATCCAAGGTGGAGACTAACCAGTTTGTGCTAGAAGCTGGTGGATGACGGTCAACTTGGTGGCAAAGCTTGGACCTCCTTCCATGAAAAAGGAACCCTCTCCTTCCTTATTTCCACCTTATATCCTTTACGTGATGAGTTACCCTTGGGTGGCTTCTCTGCACCCTAGTGTATGGAATTGCTGATATGATTTAGTGAAGCTTCTAACTTCTCAAATTGACACAGTCAATCAACCACTGAAATCCGCCCCCTTTCAACTTGGCAACTGGACATATTTCTTTAAACCAATCTCCAGATATGAAGACATCCATATAAGGCTTGTAGTAGTTTCCTAAGTGTTCGTCAGCTTGTCAAACCCAGATGAATTGAACTGGTGTAGTGCTGGGCATGGCACTACCACCTGAGGATTATTGCCAGCAGCCTAAGAGGCAGAAGTGGAGAAGCTATAGCGATGTTGTTAGGCTTGATATTTGGAGAAGACATTGGAGCTGTTGGAAGCTTCTGGTTCTCTTGGGCTGTTATTCTGGAGAACCTTGTCTTGCTGGCTTTCCTGGTGAATTTAGCTGTTCTAGTCATTGCAGGAGCTCAGGAGCTCACTGTCACTGAGAATATCTCCTTCTCCTTCTCCTTCTCCTTCTCCTTCTCCTTCTCCTTCTCCTTCTCCTTCTCCTCCTCCTTCTCCTTCTCCTTCTCCATCTCCATCTCTGTATTCTCCTCTTCCTCCTCCTCCTCGTCCTCCTCCTCCTCCACCTCCGTCTCCATCTTCGTCTTCATCTTCTTCTCCTCTGCTTCTTTTTTTTATGAGAAGAATAGATTTATTGAGAGAAAGAAAGCTCCTGTCCGAGAGAGGGACAGGAGGGGCGTTCCAAGTGGGTATTCCCCAGATCTGCTTCTTTTTATGGTACCAGGATTTCACTTGGAGCCTTGTGTTTGCCAAGCAGGTGCTTGTGCTGTTCGGCTATATACACAGCCTTAACTATGATTCTTTTGGGGAGAGCTCTGGACCCCATCATGAGCATGGTTTCCTTGTTCCAGAGACAAAGATAATGCACTGGTCAGCATCATGGTGATACTTGTTACCTTGGATTTCCTGCTGGGAACTCAGATTTTGTCGACATTGGAAAAAGCTGAGTACCTCACCGCTGCTGAGGATGGCTGTGGTGCTTTGAGGGCAGCTCTTATTCTTTCCTTGCACAATGCTTCCTGGCTTCATTTGAGATCCCTGAGAATACTAGCATAGATCACTCATCCTTCTGGCATGGATTTTCTGGGTTCCATAATTGACCTTTGGGCCTTTCCAGCACAGACCCATGAAACAGGCTGCATGAGACATTAGGCTGGGTTCTAGGCCTCAAATTGGACTTCTGGGAGGCATTTTATGAGTTCTAAGTCTTCTGCTGGACTCATGCAGGACATTGCTGAGGGACTGCAGCCATCAGTTGAATTCTTTAGTGTGTGGACATATTTCCTGCACTTATTATATATGATTCTTTGAGTAATTCATTATAAACTAACCTTATGAAATGTGTTCTAATTTTATTGCTTCCTTTGCAAAAACCCCTAACCATGACAGATGTGAAAAACTAAAGGCTAAATAAAATAAGGGTAATTACAAAATTGAGCATAGCACTACAAGAAGAAGCATTTTTGTACACTAAGAAAAATTGTCACAATTCACTACCAAATTCACTGGGAATTTAAAACCAGAGCAGAATACTGTAATGCAAAGGCAAAGGGAGTGTTGCTAGGTTTGAATTTTTGAATTCTAAATTGTTCCATATTTTTTAAAATAAGTTCTTTAAAAATTCTTTTTTGTTGTTTCCATTTTTGTGAGATGGAAATAGTAAGTTTCTGAATATGGCTAACTGGAGCATAGACTGAATGAGCATACATTTGGTGATGTGTAGTGCATAGTTAAAGCATAAGTTTTAGTTCTTTCACACTCTAAATAATTTGAGAAAAAAGAGAGAGAATGGAAGAAATTATATTTCATCTATGCAACTAAATTCTAATGCAGGAATAAGTATTTTCAGGGTTTGATCCCCAGCTTTGCCCTTGGGCTGACTGAGACAGCAATGGAGTCTGGGTGTGGTGGCACATGACTGTAATCTCAGCACTAGGGAGGCAGAAATCAGGAGGATCACTATGAGTCTGAACTGTGTAATGAGACCCTGAACAACAAAAACAAAAGAATTATTTTCAGTGTAGCACAGAATTCCATGTAAGGCTGTCTGTTACCAGGGATTTCAAGTCTGTTAACACAGAAATTGATCCTTAATTTATTCAAAACCATGTGCAATATAATGTACATTTATGGAAAACGTTTATGTTAATGAAAATGCATTCTAATTTGTAGATGGTATTTTTAATTTCACTTTTAATATAATTTTTTAAAATATTTTTTAATTTTTATTTATTTATTTTTCTTGTTTCAGAACTTTTGTTTGTTTATTTATTTATTTTTATGGCCGGCTCAGCCTGCACTAAGGGCAGGGCTGGTGCAGCATGTGGTGCCGGGGATCAAACTGCAGTCCCTGCAGCCGCCTAAGCTTTCCTAAGCAGGTGCTTTAGACCACTGAGCAATCTTGCCAGGCCCCACTTTTAATATAATTTTAATTTTACAAAAGTAATAAAATAATAGCCAATGTGCATTGTAGTTCATTGTGCACTACACACAGGTACTAATTTTTTTTTAACAAAATTAGATATTGAATATTGCTACCAACTTGGCAGAAATAAAAAGGATTATGGGAGGATGCCATCTATATATGCATGCCAAAAAATTAGCAAAATTTCTGATAAAGATAGGGACTTTCTGTATCTGCTTATGAAAACTGTAAATTCTGGGTAAAGCCAATAGAACCAGTGACTAGGACTGGTTGAGGTACAGGAAGTTGAGGTATGCAAGCAACAATCAAGAAATTTTTCCACAGGTGAAAACAGACTGAGATGGAATTAACGGTGAATTCTACTAAACATTTGACGAAGTGACCCTACTCTTTCAAACAGTTTCCCTCAAAACACAAGTGAAGTAACAATTTCTAATCCGGTACAATAATGCCCAGATATCAAGATCAGATGAAACATCACAAAGAAGTCCCTGATGCTTACTCTGAACATAAATGCAGATACCATCAGTTAAGTAATAGCAACTTTACCTGCAACATATCAAAGGGATTATTTAAAACAACCAGGTGCATTTTATGCTAGCAAAATAAGATTAATTAAATGCATGCAAATCAATAAATGTGATATGGTGCATTGATAGATTCTAAAGGAAAATCGTGATTATATTAATAGGCACTTCTAGCAAAACTTGAATCTTCTCTTTATAAAAAAAATAGAGGTAAAACGGAATGATAATGAGGTATCAGGCACCCAGCTTCCAGAAGGTTGATTTTCTATTGAATTGAAAGGTTGGTTCCTGCTCTGCTCCAGACAGCTCAACTTTGTCACTTATCCACTTTTAAGAATGTTGGCATCTGACTCCTACACGCCAGCTCCTGACAACATGGACATTGTAAGTGGCAGCTATTAGCAGCCCGGTGTCTCAATCTCTTGACCTTCTCAGCCTCCACGGTCTGCACTCTATCTTCTACTTTTTAATCAACAGCCCAGTCTTCACTTCACATCCAGAGCAGAGGTTGGCTAGCAATGGCATCAGCACCAATCCATAAATCCAAGTCTTGGGCTAACCAGTCATCACCTTTCTCTTTCATATTTCAAGTGCCCCATTCCAAATTATTTCTGATATTCATATAATGGTCCTTGTCTTCCATTTGCTTTTAATATTACCTAGATTATTTTTACTCTAAATTGCTTGCAATTACACTGAAATAGCTTACCTCTTATTATTCTAAAAATAAAGATGGAGCATTGTGTCTGAGCCTGCCCGTGTTATTTTAGAGGATTGTGAAATGAGTTATATTTTAGAGATGTGGCTGGAAAATACAAGGACATTATGTCACCTTCAGATGTTTAGATGCAGGAACACTGGTGAGGAAGATTAAAGGGACTTAGAGATAAGACCCGTTTTCTCAGAAAGCAATAAAGTGGAGGCAGGGCTATGAGAAGGTTGGGTATGCACTGCAGAGTTTAGAGATTGTAGCGACTGATTTTGAAAAAAAAAAAAAGTATACCAAGTTGTTTCGGTGAGAGAGGTCGATGTAGTGGATAATGTCTGCAGAATTGTGTGTGCTGTGGAATGAGACAGCGTTAAGGAAAGTGGGTGTGGAGGCTATCCTGGCTGGTCCCTGAAACTTGTCCTGAAGCTCGTAGGGAGTGTGACTCTCGGTGCAGTCATTCAGAAAACATCTTAGAGGACAATGAGACTCAGGGAAGGAGAAGGTGAATCTGAAAAACGTTCACTTTAAGCTCAAGAAACTCACTGGCTATTGGCAAGGGCTTGTGAAATTCACTGTTAAGAAATGAAATTGTCCTCAATATATTGAGGACAGAGCTCCACTCTGAATCCAAAGTGGGTGTGCAGTACCTGAACCTTAATTCATTCCGGCTCCTTTGACAACTGTGAAGCAGTGCCTTGGCTTTGCGGTGGTCACCCCCTGTGGTAAAGAGCACCCTCAAGAATCAGAGTCAGATGATTTTTTTGTCTGTTATCTGGGCTGAAAGAATATCAGGCTTTTAGTTAAATAATTTCCCTTGTAACCATCTTAATGTGTAGGTATGGTACATGTGGGTGTCTGAGCTAGCAAGAACCAAAGATATCGCCTTCTCCCTGTTGAAAACCCCCTGAGGAACAATGGATCTATCATCTCTATATTTATCCCCAAATTAAGTGGAGACAGTAGAAACACAGGGTAGATGGAGTCAATTTTAAGTATCTGAGGCACGGCATATTTAGACTTCATTTAATAATACATGTAGATGAATAAAACATTACTGATAATTTCATTGTTGTCATTATCATAATGAGTTTGTTCTGTCTATTATTTGGTTGAAAAATATGAATTATTTTGAAACAAGAGTTTATGATGCTGATATTATTTATTTGATATGCATAGAAATAAATGTGTAATTTTTTTCATCTCCTGACAATTTAAATCTCAATATTTCTCTGAAAAGTTTTGGTGATTGTTATCCAGAGATCTAATAAGCCCTCTGAGGCAATACAGTAGCAGGAACAGGCTGAAGCTCTGTGATTTCCCATGGACCAGAAATTACATTATCATTTGTCTAACAAAATACCCAGAGTTGTACAAAAAAAGAAATATCTGAGGCAGTAGAACTGAGTATATTTTACTGATACAGTTTGTTAACATTATAATTTTGACTCAGAAGGGCTATTACACTGTTATTGAAAGGAGTGTTTAGATAATACGAGCATGACCTGTTGTTTGTCTTCTCCTCACTATGTACACATGTGGGCACTTAGGTGCGTGCATGTGTATGTATATGTGCATGTGTGCGTGTGTGTACATTTGCTTCCATATGTGTGTGTGTGTGTGCATGGGTGTGCATTTGTGCATGCATTTGTGAGCATGTGTGTGTGCATATGCCTGTGTGCATGCATGCATGTGTGTGTACGTGTGTGTGTGTGTGTGTGTGTGGACGACCAAGCCTCTGGAGACAGGCCTGCAGGTCACCATCTCTACAAATGAACAATGTTTGTAAGAAAAAAGGGAAGGAAAGAACGAGCCAGAAGCTGTCAAGTCCATAGGACCGCAGTGCCCGAAGGCCAGGAAGATCTGCGATTTGCTTGTTAAATATAATTTGCAGGAATAAGACAGAGTTTTGGAGCTTTTGTGTCCTCAGAGCCTGACAAGAAATATCGGGACAATAGTCTGCATTTTCCACCTGATGACTGATGGCAGCCTCTTTCCTTGGCTCTGCCCCAGCTGAGCCAGGCCTGCTGGCTGGGAGTCAGGTGGGGGTGGTGGTCCAAATGAGAGACAGTGCTTGTGGTCTTTATTCGTGCACACCTTCGGTGTCTCTTTGCCACTCTTCCAACCATTACTTTTCTTTACTCGAAAAAATAAACAATAAAAAGAAATAGAAATCACCAGTGGGCCCTAGGATCTCATGCAAACTCGAGCAACTCAGGCAAGAGGAGGCATTTTCTTTCCAATGGCATATGTAAGCATACACATTTATGATGGTTTATATAAGTGTACATACATTTACATACGTAAATTTCACAAATGTGGACATATAGATGGCTTATTAAAACACAGACGAATATTTAGATAAAAGTCTACAACAAGAAATACAGTGCTACTAAGCCCCACAAAATTCTTCCCTTTCCATTAGCACTAGTGTCCTCTTTTTCTTTTGCAAATGGCCACCACGTGAGACTAGAAACAGGTGAGGGCTGCTGTCTGAGAGAGATTTCAAGGGACAGCATGTACCTAAAGCACTGTGCTGCATCCTCACCGTACCATTCTCTGAGTCTGGCACTGTTTTCGACTCAAAGTCAAAATGGCTACAAACGATAAATGCTTTGAATGACTTCAGGATAGCAAGACGTCTGCAATAGCGCAAGTCAACTCTCACAGAGAAGACTTGTAGAAGTGCTTCAGAAGGTGGCAAAGGGATGGGAAAAGTGTTTTGAAGGAGACCGAGAGCAAAGTGTGTTTCGCTGTAATACTTTTATAAAAGAACTTGAAATACACCATATTTTTATTATACCCATACATTCCAAATGCAGTCCTGAATAATAAAATAATAGATTATTCCTCTACTCTAGGATCTACCTAAGTTCTGGGATTCCACCACCAGTGGGTTCTCTTTCACTTTAATAGTGAGGGTGGAGGTGTATAGAGCATACATTCTTCAATAGCCCTTGTCAGTCTTGTGATCCATTAGTGAATTTCAGGGCTACGCCAGGTGAATTAAGTTCCTTGTCATGCAACCCTCTAGACTCCGCAGAAAATCCAGTACACTACCACATACATCAACTCTGAATGCCTTGTGGTACAGACAGGAAGTTCTCCAACTCAGAGAGAGAAGGTGGGGTTTTTTCAGGCTCTGAGCGCAGGCGTATCCACTTCCTATCCCTACCTTCTCAGTACTGACTTCCTCCACTTGCGTCACCGTTCCCTCACGAAACACCCTAGGTGTTCACTGACTATTTCTTGTCTTTCTTTCTGGGATGCTTTCTTCCACAATCTTGGGCCAGCAAACTCCATGCATAGCTTTCTCTCACAAGAGTTCTTTCAGAAATGCTTTCTGGATTCCCTTTGAGGAAAGCTGACTTGTTAGGATTTCCTGGTCACTAAATAACTCTATTCTGATCTGTGAGTAAAACATATGAAGCCTGTTTTCTAGAAGCCAGATTCTGTGATGGAGGTTTAGGCACAAGTTTAATAAATAACATTTGCATGGTGTTTGTAAGAAAAAGATGGAGTTCTACCATAGAGAGGATGAAGGAGTTGTGGCAGAACACCAAGCTGGTCCTAGAGAAACCTGCGCAACTGGCATGGCTGTTATCTAAAGCAGATGCAGAGACCAGACTTCGAGCCTCCATAAGAAAGTTGAATTCAGTGGTCCTTGAAGAGAGGCTTGGTCTATAAAGGCCAGGCCCTTTGATCAAGAGTGTAACCTCATCAGGGGCCCTATTGTGAGGCCTTACTAGTCAGGGCTCCTGGCAGAAGTCTGAGAAGAGATCATACTTTAGTGTGTCATGGCTATATGTTTCTGCTTGCTTCAGACAGAACCTTCTTCTTCTTAGAGAACAGTTTGCCTCTACAGCAGGAATTACTGTGCTATAACTGGTGTTCCCACCACAGCAATTGATCCTGAGGAAACATCTCTCCTATCTCTGGTCACTGCAGCGTCACTTGTTCTACACTGTGGCTTTGAAGGCCTCAGTGAATTATCAGGTTGAGGAAGCCACAGCCTTAACCCAAAGGAACCCAGGGCCCTTGCTGTGGTTTCCCAGTTTCACTTCTTGACTTACTGTCAGGAGTGATCTGCAGAGTGATAAGGCTACCCAGAGAGACTTCACATTGCTTGTGGATTCCTCTCTGTGTTTGTACATAAAGACAGCATTGCGTTGTGATGGGAAGGGTCACTATTTCCTGCGAGTGCGGTGACCTACGTCCTTGAGAACTGGTCACGGGACAGGAGGATCTTGAAGTGACAGGGAGGCAGCCACAATGTCATGTGGAAAGGGACCACCTCTGTGTACTTAGAAGAAGCCATCTCAATCCTGGGGTAAATATATGAAGCGTGTCACTAATGAAGAAACGTATCCAGTGAACTTCTCAGGAAGCCATTCAAGAAAAGTATAATGGTTATTATAGTGGAAATTTCCAAAGGTGGATGATAATTATAAATAATAATAATAATTATCAATAATCATTTATTATTTCAATAATATTTAAATTATTATTAATAATAACAATTATTATTATTTATTTTTTTGTGGGACTGGGGCTTGAACTCACGACCTTGCATTTGCCAGGCAGGCAGGCACTTGTGCCATGAAGCTATCTCCCCAACCCTATCTTTTTATTTTAAAGCAAGTTTTAAATGTGTCTTTCTCTTCATGTAGTACTGTGACATGCTACTGAGATCATCTGATTAAATATTACCTACATTTCTTTTCCTTTTCTTTTCTTTTTTGTGTTTTTGAGACAGGGTCTCGCTATGCAGTTCAGGCTGGCCTTGAGCTCACTTTGGTGGTGAGACCACAGGCTGGTCTCGAACTCTCACAGATCCTCCTGCTTCAGCCTCCCAAGCGCTGGGATTACAGGCGTGAGCCACCACTCCCGGCTTGACCGCTGCTACTGGAAACAGCTTTTGTTTTTAAGCCGCTGAAAGGGATGATACCTGGCAGCCACAGGTCCCTGTCTCCCGGTTGTCAGGCAAGCATCCTCTGAACTAGGTGAGCAATGTAAACTCTATTATAGTTACCCACATAATTTTAACTGTATTCTACAGTCAAAACAGAGAGAACACTGAAGCTTGCTCCAAAAATGTAAACTAGAAGAAGGATTTATTTTACCCCTACAGAGACTATTTGGATATCATTGGCAGTGAGTAGATGTAGCGGTTTGGGGAGTCAGGTATCTTACTGTGTACCAAATAACCCACATAGGATTTCAGTGAAGGCGAGAAAGACCTTGTGTTATTGAATCATATGTATATGATTACTTCTGTGGTTCACAGCAGACTAATGATTTTGACACAATAGATAGAATAGGTACATTCAATGCAGAGATTGAGATTCTATCAAAAGCTTCAAATAGAAAGATTGGGTAAAACACAATGTAATAACTTGAAATAATGCAATATTTCAATAATTTGGAAATACCTTGGTGTTTTTCTCCTGCAAGCACTTTTTCTTCTCCATAAGGACAGAAGGAATTTGTATTTGCATAAGACAGAAGGAATCTGAAGGGAAAAAGAAGATATGAAGTGGGTTTAGTTCAGAGCCATGAGTATTCACAAGTGCAAAATGTGTCAGGACTGAGCAATCTGACCAGTTCCACGGGGCGCCAGCTGAGCCAGGGGCCGTGCAAGAGTCTCAGATGCCCAGAATGCCATCTGCTGTAGTCAGAACAAGACATCCCGAATATTGATCCTGCTGTGGTGCACAGTTTCAGCCTCTTCCTTATAGCCCTTGTCATGTCGTAAGCTTCGTGCTGCAGGCAGCTGAAGAGCTGTTCGGCCACCGGAAGGTGGCTCTGGCTTTGTGCAGCCTCCATGGTGACGCTCCTGGGGGAACCACAGACCCAGCTGTGGGAGCATCTCACGGGGATGGGCACCAAATCCCGTCCTATATCCATCCTTAATTGGGGTGAATTGATTGCAGCTTTATGTAGTTGCCAAAGATTCTAGGCACGGTTTGGGGCATGACAGTGAAGTTTCTAGACCTATAAGACAAAAACCATGAGAGTCACAAGAGAATCAATGTGCATAGAGCAAGAAGGTCGCCTCTGGAAAGAAAAGTCCAGCCCAAGTTCTACAGCAGCCTCTCCAGGGTGCTGAGCTGCACACTCTGAAAGTTCGCTTTGTGTCATGAAGTTTTGCGTTAAAGAATTTAGATTATTATGCATATAATAGCTCTGCCTTTCTGTATGAGCCTGGATTCTAGAAACATGGCTCCACCAAATTGATGCATGTGTACGCATGAAATATGGCATAGACAGTGAACATATACTATTAGTGATGCTATAGCAACTGTATATTGACATTATAATACTTTAAGTATTGGGTTAAAAAAATGGCAATAGAACTCGCTGCTTACCCAGGAAACCATTGTATTTGTGATCCTTCTCAGTCAGCCTCCTAAACAGTTACTGTAAAAGTGACTGATTAATATTAATTTTTAAAAACAAATTATGAATAATTTGTTTAAAGAAAAATATATTTTGCATGACCATTTGACATTACAGATCATTTTATTTACCTAAAAACACTCATAAGTGATTCATCTCACTTTATGATCTATTCTCAACTTCAGCAGAAAACCTGTATTTGTTTAGTTAAAAGCTGCTAAATTGTACATATTTTATCTCATCAAATTAGTATGTTAAGATTAGGAGTTTCTAGATTTCTTTAGTTTCAGATTATCTTGTATTTATTTTGTGTGAACTCCAGTTTACTGTAGTAGTGTGTTAGGAAAGTGTTTTTACCTAAAAAATTAAGGCAATTTTAGTCTTTCTTCATTTGTCATGGATGATTGTATCGCCCCGTGCAGATTCCAGGCCACTTGAGTGACGCTGCTGATGGCGATCAGTTGGGAGACCACGCTAATGATCGTCTTCTCAGGGTTTTTCCAGCCCGTGTCACTGGAGCGCCCATGGTAGTTGGTCTACCACAGGATCTGGGGAGGAAAAATTTCTAAATTGCAATGGGAGCAAACATAGCGATCGTCCTAGGTATTTTAGAGAATCTTTAAGCTTTGCTGTCAGTATATCCGATCAGTATTATAAAATAGGGTGCTTGCTAATGCAGTGACTTTGTCATAAAGTAATTTAGGTTAAATTGTTATTGTAGCTTAGAGTGATTAACAGGAATTTTAAGGACATTACAGATCACTTTATTTACCTAAAAACACTCATAACTGATTCATCTCACTTTATGATCTGTTCTCAACTTCAGCCCTACTAGTGTTAATAAGTCACTAATGAGAAACGTTATGATTCTTTGAAATTAATGTACAAATCCACAATAAATGAAGCTTCATCTTGCAAATCTCTCCTTTTTCAGTACAGAGTTTGAAAATAAAATTACTTGTATGGATAAAATGCAAATTGAGATACATTATAAAGGGTATTGGACACTGCAGCATTACACTATCAGAATCAAGGCATGGAAAATTAACCTTCCTTATCCTTTTTTACCAGTCAACCAAGAGAAACATGTCAGTAGGCAGATTATTTCTAACAAATGGACAAGGATTTTTGTTTTTATTTATACTTAGATCCTGAAATAGCCACTTTATGATCCATTAGAAGAGGCAGCTTTTTATACCATGGAGGAGTAAATTTAGAAGAAAATGTCAGAATTGATGGATGGGTTGGTTCATTGTCCAGGGAACATTAAACAATGCTCTCTGTCTTTTTACTTTAAATTTTTGAGAACTTGCTGCCTACCCTGGAAAACATGAAATTTATGATCCTCACTCAGCCTCCTCAGCAGCTAATATTACAGGTGTACGCCACCATGCCCAGTTCATATGCACTTGTTATTATATATATATTAATTATAAAAATACTACATGTTTGAATTACAAATAGAAGAGTTTTCTTTTTTAATTCAGAAGGGAGGGTCATGGGTTAAAACGATGATGCTTTTATTTAATAGTTAGTCAACTCATATACCAACTCCAATTCTGGGTCTTTATACTCTAAATGGAAACGATAGATTTATTTTTATGAAATTATTTAAGGATTAAAATTGTTTCTGTCCTTTTATACTACTGGAATAGAATGGGTGTTCAATAAATAGCAGCGGTTTTTGCTATTTATAATCATAACACAAGCAGTTAGAGCAGCAGAAGAGAGCAGGAGCTTTTCCAGGTGTGGTGGCACACGTCAGCAGTCTAAGTGGTCAAGCCCGGAGGAGCGGGAGGCATATGAAGCCTGGGTCAGTTAGGAAAGTGTCAAAGCTCTGTGTTGACATTTAAGAAGAAGTGCAAAGGATTGAAATCAGGAGAGGTGGCACATGCCTCTAATTCCAGCCCTGAAGAGGCTGAGGCAGGAGGATTCCAGCAAATCTGAGACCAGTTTGGGCTACATAGTGTGTTTGAGCCCGTGCTGAACTATGGAACTAGACCCTGTTCCAAAAAAATTCAAAAATAAGCCTAGGATTTAGCTCTGTGAACATACCCAGATCTAGAAAAACTAATAGAAATTAGAAGTTAACATGATTGTGTTAGGACATGTACTTGTTCCTACTGCCTACAGAGAAGCAAATATCTGACCATGAAATAATACTTTTTCTGTTATGTTCTTGTTTTGAAGATAGGAAAAAAAAAAGATAACAAATGCAAGACAGGTAATTCTTTTTATTTATTTATTTATTTATTTTATTTATTTATTTATTTATTTTTTTGTCTTTTTGAGGCAGGGTCTCGCTATGCAGTTCAGGCTGGCCTTGAGCTCACTTTTGTAGCCCAGGCTGGTCTCGAACTCGCACCAATCCTCCTGCCTCAGCCTTCCAAGTGCTGGGATTACAGACGTGTGCCACCACGCCCGGCTAAGACAGGTAATTCTTTGGGCAGATAGATAAATGGATAGACTAGAGATAGATGTATGAATAGACACAACTGAGAAGATAGTTATGATTGATAGATGATAGATAAGATATAAAAGGAGAGATATAGCCGTGTTAGAATAGAGAGAGATGATAGCTAGAAAAAAATAGACATGTAGAAAAATACATCATTATGACAGATATGTAATGTATTGATGCTGAAAGGTAATGTGCAGAGTGGCTTCTTTGCCTTGGAGCCCATTCATCAGGACCTGAAAGTGTGGGAAAAATCCATCTTTTCTTTCTTTAGGTTGTGAGTGGGTATGAAATATTGTATCCCAGCAATAAGAAAGTGACTTGTGTAGAATATGAGGGAATTGTGTAGTTTTCGGAGAAATGGAATCATCCCTATGGCTGTACCTGATCATGGGGCTTAGAAGCACTAGAATTAGGTGATTCAGGTCAGAGCTCTAAAGGTTAAGAGGCACAAGAGAATAGGAGCAGTAAGGGCTAGGCTCAGAATGGTTCTGTTGGAAATAAATATTAGATTGGGGTCAGCTCCCTGTGCTCTGGATATCAGAAATTATAGTACAGGAGCTAAAGTTTCTCATGCTCAATTTAATTATTTTCACTTTATTCAGTTATATTCTGCTATTCCTTCTGTCATGGGAAGGCTTATCTTGTGATATTTTACTCTGAAGTTATTTAACTTGTCTTCAGTTCCTGCAGAACTGCACAGCTTAGAGCTTGCCTTCCACCTCAGAAGAGACTTGGACTTGGACTTCTGGGTAATCCTGGAAGTTTTGAGACTTTGTGGAAAGGAGTTTTGTATTCCCAGTGGTACACGGGGTTGTTACAGCGTTGTGTAGAATTATTGACTTTCTATGCGCTTAATTTGGAGATGAGCCATATTTTAGAAAGCTGTGTTTGAGCTTGATACCTGTGAGTGGTAGATTGTGGCCATTAGTCTTGATACATCTAACTTTATTGGAGTAAGAAATTCCTTGCAGCATAGCAAAGCTGCATCCTAAGTGTTGCCGGGTGAATGACGCCAGTGTCTGAGCTGCTCCTTGGTTGCCACGATACAAGTATGCTTGCTCCACATGCTTTGGTCATACTATGTCTGCCTCCCAGGCAACAGATCATTAGTTTAAATTATTTGAACGATTTAAATGCCCCCTCCTTTAAATTGTAGATATTGAGTATTGTTTTCCGACAACAGAAGAATGTCACGCTTTTTAAAAAAAATAATAATTATCTAAAAACACGAGAGCTAGCCTGCCTTAGTTACTCTTCTGTCATTGCTGGGACAAATACTCAACATCCAAAATGAAGGAAGGAAAGGTTTATTTAGCTCACAGTTACTGGAGGTTTCAGGCCATATTCGGCTGGCTCCAAGGCAGGCTGGCGCATGGCAGAGAGCAGCAGTTCATGGAGGTGGAACAGCGTCAACAGCAACAGAGACAACTGATCAACCAGAGCAACAGAGAGCACCAGAGGGCGTCTCTCTCTCTGTCTCTGCTATAGTACATTCAGGCTCTCTCTCTCAGAACATCCACCTCAGACCACACCCGTAGTAAGTCCATCAGTACTAAGATCTATAATCCCAGCAGTACTAAGACACATAATCCCAGTGGATCATGAGTCAGTCTCAAACTCTAGAAGTCCTCACCCCACGGCTGCGTGAGCCTTTGGGAGGACAACTAGAGAAAACCATAGCATAGACCATGTAAAAACAACACGTTGCGAGAACGTGCAGAAAGGTCTTTGGAGGCCCCTTTGACGATTCAGTTTGCTGTTGCTGCAAGAGCTGGGGCTCCAGACAGCCCCTCACAGAGCATGCGTGCCTCCACTCCGCTCTCGGTGGTCTGCGGCCCAAACTTGTGCTTCAGTGGTACATACGTTTGCAGACTCCACATTTATACTTAAATGTCGCCAGGCTTCCAGGGTTCTGCAGACCCCACTCTGGCAGACGTCTGCTTCAGGTCCCCAACTAATAGAACTGACACCATTTCCACGTGGGACTGCAGGTTCGAGCATTTCCCAGTAGTCGGTGAGCAGCCGCCTGGTTTCCCGGAGCCCATTTGTAGTTCCCTAAACCATGGAATTTACCAACACCAGCAATGGATCACCAGGGTTCTCTTTTTTAAAATAATTATGTCTTAAACCAGCTAATCATGGAAGAGACATCCTATCATGACACATTTTGTTGGTTAAAAGCAAGTCAGAGCTCCTACCATTTGAAGGATAGGTGGTTACTTAACTTATGAAGGTCAGGATTTTGAGAACACTGAGCTTAGCTTCAGAGGTGGCAGCTCTAAAGAGCAACAGCAACTTGAATGTAAAATCAAGTTAAATGATTGCCAGCTCTGGCAACATACAGATATAGTGAAAAATGTTCTTATGAAGTCAACTTTTATTTGTGTTCTTGGTAAGGTATTTGTTCTCACTGATTTCCATGAAACAAAGACGAGAAAGGAATCCTTGAAAACCTCACGTTATACTTTTTGTGGGGGAAAAAAAAAATCAGTGCAGAAAGATTAGCATTTGAACTTATTTGGGAGACATCTGCCAGACTTTATTAATAAGAAATTGGTAAAAATGCCATCCTTCAACGTACTAGAGAGCCTGAGGAAGATGGTAAAGATGCCTTGGCTGTGTAGGAGATCTGAGCACTTTGGAATCTCCCTCTGCACTGTGGAGCCTTCTTCAGCTTTGGTGTTATGAAGTCTACAGAGATTTTATGCCAAACACTTTTGTCATCTTTTTATGAGAATAATTCCATTTTCAAGGTTGTCCTCTTGTCTGGCTTTTGATTACAAGACTACCAACAAGCAAAGGTCAAGTGTAATCACATTCACATTGTGTATTTTTATGGAACGTAATCCCCTGTAGGCCCAGGCATCCTTTTTTTCGTGTAATTCTGTGAAATGAATGCCCCCCCCCCACCAGATATGGCCAGAACAAGTGACCACTATTATTTGGTGACCTCGTTTGGGAAAGATCTTAGCTAGCTAGGGAAGAGCAGTCCGAGTCAATTGTTGTGTGATTCTCCACCTAAGATGCCAGGGGCTGCAGTCATCACAGGGCTTCCCAGGCCCTCTAGGTCCCTTTCAAGCTCCTGTGTCTCTGGTGATGAGCTCGCCTCTCCAGCTCGTGGCTGGGGCTGTGTATCCCCTCCCACTTGGCCTCTGCAGAGCGCCGCTCTCATCATCATGGGCTGTCTCCTGGGGGCAAGGTGTCTGAGGAACTTGGAGGAAGGGTGGAGAAGGTCCCAAGGTCAAAGCCACACCCTTCGGATGGCTGTCTTCATCACTTCCACTCTGCTGGAAAAACAAAACAGACACCCACAACTTAAATCAGATCTGATTTAGTTTGATGAACAGTTTTTAGAAAATTCAGTCTAGAGTTCATCATGATGGGAAGGCCTCGATGGAAGGTTCTGGTGAAGGAAACCATCACACCGTGGCAGTCAGGAAGGGAAGAGAAGGGAGAAACCAGGGACGGAGGTGGCGTCTGCCGGATCAAACCTACAGTGACCCAGTGCTTGGACCACACCACACAGTCCTGATAACACACATAGCTGTGGCTTTATCAGTAGATTAATCCACGGAGGAGTACAGGCCTATATGATCCAATCGTATTACCCAATTCCCATCTGAACACCCAAGGCTTTTCGTGGTACATTCTTGACCTAAACCATAACAGCAGCATAATTGCACAGGTGACATCCCAGTATTGCTGACATTCTATACTCTCCAGAAATGAGCCTGAAGGTCTGTCCTGCACTCATCTGGAAGGGGCTGCACAGGGACCTGAGGTTCCTGAGACTTAAGTGTGATCGCTGTCACAGACACTGCTGACTCCTGCTGTGAGTCACAGCATTCCAGGTGACTTGCCTTTATTGTGGTGGCTTTACGTTCCTACAACTCCTGGAAGTGGAGATGTCACGGAACCTAACTGAGGTCATCCCACCATGAGCAGAGGTAAAATGAGGCTCCCCCGGACTGCAAATCCTGAACCTGTCAGGTCTTCCTCTGCTGGGGCTGGAGAGAAACTCAGAGTGGCCCTCGCTGCAGATGCCTTATGCTGCACTGACCGTAGCTAAAGTGGAGGTGATTTGGCTTCAGGGTGCTTGGCTTTGAACTCCAGAGCAGAGGACAGACCTCACAGAAGACGCCTACACAGAAGACAGCCAACGAACCAGTGGTTTATGTGTTCAATTTAATAATTTTACGTATTGTTCCAATGTTTGACTTTCGTGGCATTCAGTTTAAGGAAGACCTCGGACCCAGACAGATAATTTCTGCATCAGTCTCTCTGTCCCTCCTCTCTTTTCCCCTTCCTGTCTCCCTCCCTCCCTCCTCACTTTCCACGCACACGTATACACACTTGTCCTACTAAGAAACCAAAGCACAAGCACTGTGTTCACACACTTCGGTTTCACAACATGTTCTTTACAAAACTGTTTCTTTCATTTACTCTTTCTTGGGGCTGGATGAATCGCCAGTTCCCTCCAACCTGCTCTCACCTTCAACCACCCGATCAATTATTTGTAGTGTACAGTCCTAATTATTTTTTTAATGGCATATTGAATCTCTCCTTCCTATCCCTTAATTACATCCTGTGAAATTTCCATAAATTTTCAGCAGTCACATCCAATTATTCAGAGTCTAATCCAAATTAAAAAAAAAAAAAAAAGAAAAAAGGAAGCTGCACCATGCCACTTGGCTTCTGTCATCTGATCTTCTCTCAAATCAGAAAGGATTGGTGTCAGGTGACCTCCTGAGGGCGTGGGGTAGAGCTACTGCCTGTCACAATTAAAGTTTCAGGCTTGACACCTGAAAAGAAAACGAAGCCCCAAGATCACAACCATGATAAAATATTCTCTTTTCTCCCTTCATGCACATCCAAATCCAGTTGACATCTCTCTTTTACATGACTGCCAGAATCCCAAGAATTACCTCACAGTTAATTCTTGTCACCTTCCTTAAACTGACTTTAATATTCTCATCAATATGAGGGTGACAAATATTCTGCTTTTATTATTTTCTCAAGAATATATGATAAGTCCTCAATGAAAGATAAGCTAACTGGGAAAGTTTTGGGGAAGGTAAATCTTCGACTGCTTAAACTATTTTTCAACAGAGCACTAGCATTTTTATTGTAGATTTTCATTCCTGGAAAATAATGTATATGTCTGGAAGGTAGATTAAAGGCCCTGAAAGATGCCCACTGGGTGGAGGTCTACGAATACAAAGATTAGACCAGGTGGAGCAGAAGTAACCACAAGATTCCTAGAACCAAAACAGAACAGGAAAGCAGTTGTGGGCACCAAAGAACTTTTGATCTGGAGTGAAGTGAACTTCTAAATGAGAGTTATTTTTACATATACAATGCATGAACGTCTGTTACAGCAGAAATGGAAAACACATAGCACATTTGTGTTATAACTCTATAAAAATACATTATGCTAGGGCATGCACAGACCGTGGCTCCTTCTATCCATTATGATGTGAGATGAAAATGTCCAAAGCAGGCTCTGGGCAGGGACTGACCCGGCCGGCGCACAGGACTTGTGGCTATTTTCTATTAGCCCACACTTAGCCCCTCACACATGGGCTGCTGTGTTGCAAGCTTCAGTCACACTGTGTTTGTGTGGTGAATTTTCTAGTATACATCTATGTGTTTGTCCCTACGGAGTCCTGAATTCCCTACATATAAAATCCTTGACAATTTAAGGATGATTTTCCACTTCTATTGATACGCACAATTTTGTGTGAGCAAATGGCCTTTGTTTATGAGGAGTTTTACAATAAATAATTGCACTTTGTCAGCTCTTAAAGTGTGTCTTTCCTCTGTTTAATTCTTTAATGTCTACCTACATTTGATTTGTTTATGTTTTTATTGTTGTCTGGGAAACTGTTCTATAGACTGATAGAAGTTGCCTTGAAAAGAGAAAATTTCAACTTTCCAGTTTACCAATAATAATTAGATTGTAATAATTAGAATGGCTCCTTGCTTAGAAGTAATTCCCTTTTTAAAGGAAATATAATGGTATAAAGCTTTCTTTAATCATATTGGCACATTTAATGCAAAATATTTTAAGATAACATTAAATAAAATTATTTGAACTTGAAGCTAATAATTCTGAAATGCCAGAACTGTAATTAGCTAATTATTTTAAGCCAGTATTAGTTAGCACATCTAGCTCTAATAAAATAGATTAATGAACTTAGCCTGAAAATGCTTGAATTTTGAGAATAGTGAAGTAAAATATTTATTATTTATAGCTATGTCATAAGGGCTTTCTCTAATTGTGCAGTTGGAGCATACATTCCGATGTGTTTTGGTTTGTGTCTGGTTGTCCCCCCCCCCCCAAAAGCCCCATGCATCATGGGGTGGACTTCTAGAAGAATTTGTGATTAGCTCATGACCTACTGGGAATACGGGTGCAAATGCTGCTGGGGTCATGGCTATGAGCACTGCACCCAGCCTGGGGCAGATAGCCTCAATGCAATTGAAGGATGACAACTTGCTCTCTGTAACCATTGCTGCTGTTACTCCTCTCATTTGCTCTTGCTGTTTCGCTGGCCTCTACTGCCGTGAACTGCTGCCCTCTGCCGTATGCCAGTCTGCCTTGGAGCCGGCTGAGTATGGACTAGTAATTATGAGTTAAACAAACTTTCCTTCCTTCCTTCCTTCCTTCCTTCCTTCCTTCCTTCCTTCCTTCCTTCCTTCCTTCTTTCTTTCTTTCTTTCTTTCTTTTGCAGGACCAGGGCTCGAACTCATGACCTTGCACTTGCCAGGCGGGCACTTGTGCCGCGGAGCTATCTCACCAGCTCCTGCTTTCTTCCTTTTGAGTGTTGGCTATTTGTCCCAGAAGCAAGAGAATAGTAACTGAAACACTATGCTATTATCATCCGCATTATGTATGCCAACATAAACCACATGGCGCTGACATGGATGGACGGCTGAACAGCTGTTGGAATAAAATGAATACTTTCAGATTCTCTGAGGGTGATGTTCTCCCCTTGTGAAATCATAACATATGACAGAACTTAAAATTTCAGTTCTGGTAATTGATTTGGACAGATTTGGAAGAAAAAAAGGGGCTATGAGACATAGTGATTATATCTCACAAGACAGAGCAATAGGTAGACACCCCTCAGCATGGGAAATCCAGCCTGGCCCTCTGAGTTACAGCGAACTTCCAGTGCCTGTACATAAAAAGCTTCCACATGTACATCATGCATACAGCTATATATTAAAGCATGAATAGAACCATGACACATTACAATTATAGAAAGGAGTACCACTGTGTCTTTGTTAGCAATATGTGTGTGTCTATTTTCATATAGCAAAAATATAACATGTCTCATGCGACATGCTAAATTTTATACAAATTGCATTCCTATCATAATATCTTCGTCATACTAAGCATCCACATCGTTTTCCATGTGACTTTGAAGTTTTCCTCCCACATTCCAGGTAGGAAGATAGGCATGGTGTCTAGACATTGGGAAGTTTGTAGATGTCTGAGAAGAGAGTGATGGTAAGTTTATATTTACCATCATCCTGAGAAGATGGCAGAGTTCAAAGCTAATACATGAGAGTGTATGAAAGTCCCTTGTACTGGACCTGCATCTTGAAGCCAAATGTAGCCAACCCAACCTTAGTTCAGGCACCCTGAAGCCAATACACAGCTGTGTTATCAAAACTAATTCATTATATTTTGAGCAAGATTTGGTGTGTGATATCACACAGTATTAATATGAAAGTAAATTTTTCCTTGCTTTACGAAGTAGTTAAATACGCAGACTTGTAAGCATGGATAGATTCTCAAATATTGAGCAACACACAGCTACATCTAATGTAGTTTTTCTGTAAATTACTGGCAAAGATGATTTGTTTCAAGTGCTTCTGTTGGTACAGTGTCAATCCAGTAGACTAATCTGATGCAACCGAAACTGGAAGCATACATTATGCCTTCTGTATTTTACTAGGTGAAAAAGTGAAAATAATTTTGGAAACACCATAGGAAGATGAAATACTCGCTCATGCTTTCCTGACATCTTCTCCATTGTATTGGAAACAAAATGCTGTAATTTACAGTCTTGTCACACAGTGTAGTTACAAACAGCCATTCTGGATGACATTCAAGGAAAGCAACCAGAAGAACACACATAGAGTCGCCCATAAAGATACCAGAGGAGGCGACTTTTGGCTAGCGACCTGGAAAGAAGAGAGCCTACTTTTCCTGGCTGGAAAGAGCTTGCATCTTGTTTGTGATGTTTATGGATTACATTGTTGCAGGTGTAGTGAGTACGCCTGCACATTTTATGGCTTCCATCTGCTACGATTTCATAAGTCAGATCTTTTTCTTCCAAAGTATCTCATTACTCATTTTATTTCCTCCACGAATCAATTATACCACCCAGAACATTATTGGTTGAATATCGAGAGAGACCAAACAAATCTAGCTTCACCAAACGGGAAACAGTATGGACTTTTTGTGTCTAAATAATTTTTTTTTTGTGATTTCTATGATTTCATTATTTTACACCTTGAAAAGATAAGAAATAATACCCTCTACAGTCAGAGTCTCAGGAAAATATTTCCATTCGTAGTCATTGCCAGGTGTTCCAAAAAAGTAAATGCTAAGGTAAAAATAACACAATGGCGGCCGGGCGTGGTGGCTCACGCCTGTAATCCCAGAACTCGGAGGCTGAGGCAGGAGGACTGGTGCGAGTTCGAGACCAGCCTGGGCTACAAAAGTGAGCTCAAGGCCAGCCTCAACTGCATAGTGAGACCCTGTCTCAAAAAGACAAAAAAAAAAAAAAAAGAAAAAAAATAACACAATGGCATGAATAGATATGACCGATCAGCCACCAATAGCGATAGCTGTTGCTACAACTTTATTCTGTGACTTTCCTCAGGAACTTCCCTCTATTTCTTTGTGTACTGTGTCCATAGTTAGGATATTTACATTGCGTTATTCTTTGAATGCTATCTCTTTTCTAGTACTGGAAATTGAACCCCAGGCCTTTGCAAAGAACTATATTTCCACTGCCTCTGTCTTCTTATATTGAAATGGTCTCACAAAGTTACTGGAATTTTACAAAGCTATCGACTTCAATTTTGGTCCTGTTGGCTAGGCCTCC